>BTHU01000018.1:67942655-68120155 GCA_036184795.1 Tokudaia tokunoshimensis | reverse complement strand
TTGGGCTCCCCCAAAGGAGTAGACACACAGTCCTCTCCCAGAACACACACAGGGAATCACTCCCTGAGAAGGAACAGTCCCCCCCACACACACCCCACACCCCACAATTGTGATGTGCACAAAGAGACAGATAATCGTCTTCATCCTTCTCAGGGGTCTGAGGGAATTGGGGGGAGGGGGGTGAAAAGATCTCATATCTTACCCAAGTCACTTACCAGTGTGCCCTGCCCCAAGTCCCAGACCAAGCCTGTGGCAAAAAGAAGCAATAACTATGTCAGTCCACCTACCAGGTTCCCCAATACAGATACCTCCGACTCTCACACTCCCAGGTCAGATAGAGCCTTCCAGTCTGCAAGCTGCTTAGCCTGGCCTGGCTTTATCAACTCCTTGACTTGATGGACAGATGGCTCTGCCATCTGACACTGCCTCAGCCCACACCCAGCCCTGGGTCTTTTTGTTCAAGGAGCTATAAAGGCGTGGGAAGACTGACTGCAGGAGAGCCAAGGCCAGATACCCATCTCCTCACCTCCTGATACCTCACCTCTGCTTCTCACCCTCCAGCAGCCTGCTGTAGGTGGCGATCTCAAAGTCCAGGCCCAGTTTGACAATCATGAGCTCCTGGTACTCACGGAGCTGCCTGGCCATGTCCTGTTTGGCCCGGTGCAGGGCGGCCTCCAGCCAGGCCAGTTTGCCCTTAGCACTGCCCGAGGCCACATCCTGCATGGCCTCCAGGTCTTTGCTTTTCTGTAGTTCACAAGGCTAGGAATGAAACAAAGAACACAGATGGATGGATGGATGGATGGATGGATGGATGGATGGATAGATAGATAGATAGATAGATAGATAGATAGATAGATAGATAGATAGATAGATGATAGATAAATGATAGATGATAGATAGATAGACAGACAGATAGATGATAGATAATAAATGATAGATAGATAAATAGATAGATGATAGATAATGATAGATAGATAGATGATAAATGATTGATAGATAGATGATAGATAATAAATGATAGATAGATAAATAGATAGATGATAGATAATGATAGATAGATAGATGATAAATGATTGATAGATAGATGATAGATAATAAATGATAGATATAGATGATAAATGATAGATAGATAGATAGATAGATAGATAGATAGATAGATAGATAGATGATAGATAGATGCATAGTAGATGATAGATTGATTAATAGATTATAGATAATAAATAGGTGATATATAGATGATAGATAAATGTATATGATACATACATACATAGATGATGAGATAGATGATAGATAGACAGGTAGATAGATAGATAGATAGACAGACAGACAGACAGACAGACAGATATCCTCAGCCTCATTCGTCCTGCCTCAGGGACCTAGCTGATACTCAAAGGCCTGGAGCAAGTGCAGGTGTGAAGATGATCCTTGATCTGGAGGAAATAGAGGCCTGCTCTGGAATTTGTCCACTTGCTTGAGTATGTCTAGAGCAGTGGTTCTCAACTTTCTTAATGCTGTGACCCTTTAACACAGTTCCTCGAGTTATGGTGAACCCCAGCCATAAAATTATTTCATGCACTACAATCCAGAAATGAGAGGCACATCTGTGATCTAGATCTTGAGGTTGGAAGACACAGGCTCTGACCCAGATCTTGACATGGGATGACACACTCTTTTGATCCAGATCTTGAGGCACAGTGGCCATGAAAAGCTTAGGCCCAGGCAAGGTGGTACATGCCTTTAATCCCAGGAGACTGAGGCAAGCACATCTCTGGGTTCAAGGTCAGCCTGGGACAAAGCAAGTTCCAAATCCAGGTGTGGTAGTATACACTTTTAATCTGGGCCACACCTTCTGCTGGAGGCCTACATATGGACATTGGAAGGAGGAAGACTCACTCTTCTTCAGCTACTTGCACTTACTTGCCAGCACATCTGTTGGAACCTACTTCTTCAGGGTCCCAGCTTATACAGAAGACCAGCTGAAACAGTTAGCCTTGTGAGACTGAACAACTACTAGATTCTTGTACTTCCCATGCACAGCTGCCCATTTTTGGGTTAGTTGGCTACAGAGTACAAGCCATTACAATAAATTCCCTTAAGACATAGAGACATCCCCTACATTCTATGACTCCAGAGAACCTTGACTAATGGACCTTGTAACTCAAACTCACCCTGAACTCACTCTATAGCACATGGTAGCCTGGAACCTGAGATATTTTTTGGGTACTAGGGTTACAGATGTGTTTTTCATGTGTTTAAGGAAAAAAGAAAAAAGGAAAACTAAGGTTTTGGTAAGTCTTGTAATTTCTGACCATGAGCTGAGAATTAATATTAAGGCAAAAACAAAAAAAAAAAAGATACATTAAAAAATATACAAACACTGGAGCAGGTGAGATGACTCAGCAATTAAGAGCACTGGCTGCTCTTCCAGAGGTCCTGAGTTCAAATCCCAGCCACCACATGGTGGCTCACAACCATCTATAGGAAAATCTGATGCCCTCTTCAGACAGGCAGATGTATATGCAGCAGAGCACTCATACATTAAATAAATAAAATTAATACATATATGTTTATATATAAACATGTATAAAGGGAAGACCAAGAACATATTTATTGACACATATCCTCTTTGTTAATTATCTTTCCATTTAAAACAGAGCCCAGGCAAAGGGAAGCTTGAGTTGCACACGTAGCCAACACCCCTGTGCACAAGCACACACACACACACACACACACACACACACACACATCACCTCTTCCAAAGGATGAGGGGATCTAGAAAGCTGTCATAGGTAATGGCATCCCACCCTACCCCAGCCCCCAGCCCCAGTGCCTCACCTGACTCTGAGTCCCACCCGCCTCCATCTTCAGCTGCTGAATAGCCCGGTTGAGCCTGTTCAGGGCCTCCTTGCTGTGCCTAGGGGTCTGCACACATTTCTGCACAGTGGCCTTCATCTCCTCACACTGGGATGGGAGAGCAGAGCGGAGGTCAGCGGAGAGGAGAAGACAAGTATAAAACAAAACCCAAACGCCCACCCAGACATCTGGTGTCCTAGCCAGGTCCTCTTCTTTAAACATCCAGTTCTCCACCCTTGTTACTGGGAGAAGTCAATCTATCCCACAGGCCAAACTGGTGCACAGTCCCTGGATGGGTTCATCTCAAGAACAGGGAGAGCTAAGCTCTGTGGAATCAAGTATTGAAACTTACCAAATATGGCTATCATTTGGGAAAATCCAAGGGTGATTCTTTTTTTTTTTTAATTTTGTTCAGAGCTTTTTTTTAAAAAAAAAATATTTATTTATTCTATGTATGATTACACTATTGCTGTCTTCAGACACACCAGAAGAGGGCGTCAGATCTCATTACAGATAGTTGTGAGCCACCATGTGGTTGCTGGGATTTGAACTCAGGCTCTCTGGAAGAGCAGTCAATGCTTTTAACCACTGAGCCATCTCTCCAGCCCCCAATGGTGATTCTTTACATTTTTAGTTTATTTGTGGTGTGTGTGTGTGTGTGTGTGTGTGTGTTTCACCTTGTGTTTTGAGGAAGGGTCTCATTAGAGTCTAAGTTTTGTCAATTAGGCTGGGTTGACTCGCCAGAGAGTCACAGGGATCCTCCTGTCTCTGCCTCCCCAGCTCTGAGATTATAGGCACACACCAGATTTTAACTTGGGTTCTTGGGATCCTCAAGCTTCTGGAACAAGCACTTGCTTTACGAACTGAGATATCTCCCTCAGCTGCCCAGACCACCCAGCCATTGGCTCTACACTCCACAGGACAAAGAAAACCACCCATACCTCCATCTTCACCAGGAGCTTCACTATGCACTGTTCACACCAGCATAGTGCAAATTTCATAGGTGGAATATGGGGGAACAGACAGGGTCAAATAACATCTCCCACAAATGTCTCTTGTACCCCTTTCTTTCAAATGTGCCCATGGTAAATGGAATACAGCAGACAGCTTGTGGCTGGGGGCACTTGGAACACCTTGGAGTTCAAGAGCCTTAACCCACGTAACTAATGAGCCATAGGCAAGTCTCACCATGATAAAGGACCTCCTGATGCCTCCAAACCTCTTGAGCACCACAGCCTAGCTCCAGCCTAAGGCGCTCACAAAATCCTCATCTCTGAGGACACCCACTCCTGCCTGCTCTGTGACCTCACTTGGTTACAGTTGCAGGGTTCCAATTGGAATTTTTAGAGACAGGGGATAGATGAAGCTGGTGTTGTGAGCCCAGGTGGGAAGAAGGCTGGAGTGGGGAAGGCTTTCTCCCTAGGACCCAGTTGACTGTGTTGTGTGTCTATCTCGGCTTAATTCTGTTTTATATTTTGTTTTTGTTCTTTTTTTCTTACAAAGATGGCACATGCATAGGGCTGGAAACAAGGCTTGATGATTCAAAGCATTGGCTGCTCTTGCAGAGGACCTGGGTTCCGTTCCCAGTATCCACACTGTGACTCATAACCACCAGTAACTCCAGTCCCAGGGCACATGTCTGTGCGCACAGAGTGCATGGGCAGCACACAGATATACATGCCAGCAAGTCATTCATACACATAAATAAACCTAAAAAAAAAAAAGTAAGATAGTGCCCATGTATATACAGTTAGGGGTAGAGTTACAAGATGGGCAGAGAATTCAATTTCACAAAATGACAGGAAATTATTTTCCAAACTCGTTATAATTACATTTTCATTGGTAACAAAAATAGCCTCTGTTGGGGAGTAGGTTTGTATTTATAGGGGAATCCCCATGTCCACGGCAGGTCCC
Source organism: Tokudaia tokunoshimensis (assembly GCA_036184795.1). Taxonomy (NCBI): domain Eukaryota; kingdom Metazoa; phylum Chordata; class Mammalia; order Rodentia; family Muridae; genus Tokudaia; species Tokudaia tokunoshimensis. The sequence goes on along the minus strand of BTHU01000018.1, from coordinate 68,115,388 downwards.
TGCCAACAGTTGGTTTTTTGACTGGTCAATGAGGAGCCAGCAGCCAATGGCCGGTCAGGGGAACGGAGGCGGGACTTTGAGGATTTCCGTGGAGAGGAAACGCAGGACAGGAAGGAGAATCACCAGGGAGAAGGAAGAGGATACGAACGAGGCTGTGGAAGACAAAGAACCAACCATGTAAGAATCAGGGAAAAGCAGCCTCAAGGGCCACTCCCAGGATTGGATCTGGAGTAGCAGAGATAAAGTATAGATTTTAGAAGATAATAACTCGAGAATATCGGAGAGGAGAGTGTGTTAACCGCGGGCGGGGAGGTTTAGAAGTGGCTCAACTACTGAGCTAGTTAAGGCAGATTATTTCATTCGGGAACTCCAAAGCGTTCCCCAACCTAGAAAGTAAAAAGCCTCCTCTCCATGAGTGTGTGTTCCTTATATGTTTGGCAGTGCTACTTTTCACAAGTACCACAGACACTATCTTCATGTTTATAGCTTGTCTATTTTTTTTTCTCTCTATGCTGTAACTGGCTGGTTCTGTGTGTCAACTTGACACAGGCTGGAGTTATCACAAAGAAAGGAGCTTCAGTTGGGGAAGTGCCTCCATGAGATCCAGCTGTGGGGCATTTTCTCAATTAGTGATCAAGTGGGGAGGGCCCCTTGTGGGTGGTGTCATCCCTGGGCTGGTAGTCTTGGGTTCTATAAGAGAGCAGGCTAAGCAAGCCAGGGAAAGCAAGCCAGTAAGAAACATCCCTCCATGGCCTCTGCATCAGCTCCTGCTTCCTGACCTGCTTGAGTTCCGGTCCTGACTTCCTTTAGTGATGAACAGCAGTGTGGACGTGTAAGCTGAATAAACCCTTTCCTCCCCAACTTGCTTCTTGGTTATGATGTTTGTGCAGGAATAGAAACTCCGACTAAGACAATGGCTCATTTTGGTTAATAAAAGTCCTCAGTTTTAATGATTAATTTAATTTAATATCTTTTGTTCTTCTGTGACTGTTGAAGAATCCCAGATCTCTTTGTACCTCTCATGATCACACAGACTAAATCTCCCTTCCTTGTTTCAACTATTGTTCATGTAAAGGTCTTATTAAAGATGAGGGGTGGGGGGGTGGGGTGAGGAGGGGCTGGAGAGATGGCTCAGTGGTTAAGAGCACTGGCTGCTCTTCCAGAGGACCCAGGTTCAATTCCCAGCACCCACATGGAGGCTGACAATTGCCTATAACTCCAGTTTCAAGGGATCTAACACGCTCACACACAGACTTACATGCAGGCAAAAAATTAATTAATTAAACGTTTAAAACAAACATGAGAGGCTGATTTCAGCTCATTCAGACTGATGCGGAGTAACTCCAGGAACACAGAAAACATCACAGCTTTCTGTAGGTCTTTGTATTGTGCCTGGAGATCAAGGGGATCTTGAGGGTGATGGCTTACACACTGGGCATTATAGATTTCCTCCCGCCTAGCCCTCGCTCTCCGTTCCTTTCAGGTAACCTATTACAAGCATGCTCAGGTGTTTACTGTCCTCGGGGCCCCTGTGGCTGTCATTTTTTTCCTTCAGTATTTTTTTCTCTGTTCTTTGGGTTAGAACATTCGTATGATCTGTCTCCAAGTTCACCGACTCTACCGTAATGTGAGCAACCCAGGAGGAAACGGTCGCTGCCTAGACATTAAAAATAGAACACCAAACAAAAATAAATAAATAAATAAAATAAAAAAAAATAAAGAAAAAAAAATAGAACAACACCTATCAGTGGCCCAAGCCTCTGGAGAGAGATAAAAATGTACAGCATCCCTAGCCTAGAAGACTGGATGCTCCACTTCCCCCATCACTTTAAGCCATTTAATCATAAAAAAAGACACACACCCTATTCCCCAATGTATACTGCTAATTGTCTCTTCTCTCTTGCACTATCTCCACATATACCTGGTCCCCATACCTGACAGGACCCAGGAATGGGACTGTCCTAATGGTACCTACCCCTTCCTGCCCAGATCTGAAAGTAGTAATCTCTTGTAATAGTACATTTAATTTACATATTCCATTGGAAGAAACAGAGTTTCCCCTAGCCGGAATTTTCCAAGAAACCAGGGAAGGGAGGCATCAAGTTAGACTTAAGCTGGAGCAATGTCGTGGCATACATAAACCGAACACAAATCAGAAAAGAAAAGAAATCCTCCAAGGATATCTGCCAGTTAAAGGAGAATCCTGTAAAAGACACATTGCAAGAGACACACTCAGGTTTCCTCCCATTTTCTATTAGGGAAGAATTGCTATTTGCTCTGATACTAAAAGCCTAATTTTTCTGGGGCTTGATTTTTTTTAAGATTTATTTTATTGTATGAGTGTGAGTGTGTGTTTGTGTGTGTGTGTGTGTTTCTGTCTATCTGTGTCTGTATGTCTGTGTGAGTGTGTCTGTCTGTCTATATGTGAATGTCCAAACAAGTGCACCACACATGCATGATGCCTGGAGAGGCCAGTAGGGTGTATCAGACCCCCTGGAGCTGAAGCTAGAGGAGGTTGTGTGATGTGCATTGTGGACGCTAGGAATGGAACTCTGGTCCTCTGGAATAGCAGCAAGCATTGTGAACTGCTAAGCCATCTCTCCAACCCCTGTGGACTCTCAATGGACCCATCCTTGATAACCTATCATTGCTTGGGTCCATTTCTTGAACTTTTTATTTCAGTAATTGTAGTTTCCAATTCTAAAATTTCTACTTTATTCTGCTCTGTTTTCATTTCTTTTACTCATCAAGATTGTAATGGTTTGAACATGCTTGGTCCAGGGAGTGCCACTATTAGGAGGTGTGGCCTTGTTGGAGTAGGTGTGGCCTTGTTGGAGAAAGTGTGTCACTGTGGGCGTGGGCTTTAAGACCCTCATCCTAGCTTCCAGGAAGTCAGTCTTCTCCTGTTTGCCCACAGAACAAGATGTAGAATTCTCAGCTCCTCCTACACCATGCCTGCCTGGATGCTTCCATGCTCCTGCCTTGATGATAATGGATTGAACCTCTGAACCTGTAAGCCAGGCCCAATTAAATGTTGTCCTTATAAGAGTTGCCTTGGTCATGGTGTCTGTTTACAGCAGTAAAACCCTAACTAAGACAGAGATTCAACAAGACCTTTGGACATATTTGCATGAGTTTCCTTAAAGTCTTCATTTGCTAAAATCATTGTCTTGGCTATCCTGGAGTACACCTCTCAGTGCCTCAGTAAAGGAAGATACAAAGAACCTGTGGGTCTTCTGGGGCCTGCTGGATACAACCACTCACCTTGATTCTGACCTACAGTCCTCGAGCACCTACTGCAAACCTGCAGAAGGAAGAGATGAGAACAGGGGAACTTACCCATCCCCAGCGGCGCTTCAACGTACGCTAACAACAGCTGTTATTCATCTTAAAGATTTCAGTTGTGTTATTTTAACATAATAGGTTTCCCAGGCTGGGGATAGCTCATTGGTAGAGTGCTTGCCTAGCATGTTCAAAGGTCCTGGATTCAGCCTCTATCAGTAAAAAATAATTAGCTTCTCTGCACTTAGATTTGGGGGAAAGAGTATAACATGAGCCATGGAGCAGGAATGGTATCTTCTGCATTCCCACTACTAAGTACAATCAGGCTATAGTCAGCACTCAGAGGAGGTGTACAGGATGTGTGCATGGATGGAGAAATGGTGTGCTGGTTCATTCCAGTTGCTGTGACAAATATCTCAACCGAGAGGAGAAAATGATCTACTTGGCTTACAGCATCAAATCGTAGTCCATCATTTCTGGGAAAATCAAGGCAGGAACTCAAGAACCTAGTCACAGTCAAGAGCAAAGAGAAAAGAAAGGCCCCCTTGGTTGCTTGATTGCTTGCCTGCTTGATTGGTTGGTTGATTAATTGATTGGCTGAACGATTGATTTCTGCATCTTTATAGAGGTTGTATATAAAAACCACTGATCGACTGGGTATGGTGGCCCATGATTTTAATTCCAGCATTCAGGAGGCAGAGATGGGTGGATCTCTGAGTCAAAGGCCAGCCCAATCTATATTTCAATTTCCAGGACAGCTAGGACTACATAGAAAGACTCTGTCTCAAGAAACTACAACAAAAATCATACATACTTTAAAACCCACTGTTCTAGCCTCATCTTTATGTCTCCCAGATGTCTGTCCACCTCCTCTATCAGACTGGGGATGCTCTTGAATCAATCCCTCCTGTCTCTCAGTTCCCCTTCTATGGAAATGAAGGCTTGGAAAAGATTCAGCCCAGAACAATTGCTCTGCCCCTTAATTTTTGGAGATTTATTATTGGAGATTGAACCCAGAGCCTTATATAAATGGCCAACTTAGAAGCTACAATCCACAATGCCCCAGGACACTACATTATTAATGAGACTTCCAACGGACATGGTGGTGACGGTGCAGAAGGGCTGGGTCCTCTGATGCCTCTGATGCTGCTGGCACTATCTAAAGCTACATTCACAAGAGCCCAGGTCAAAAGCCCAAGAGATACTCTGCTTGTAAAATCCCCCCAGAGAGGCCACAGGTGGCAAGAGATGCTGAGATGGGGGTGTATAGAAAATGTAGCTGGAGACACATCCAGACCCTGGTCTAATGGGCTCCGCTGCCAGAATTCAGACAAAACAGCCCATCTATGGTGGTGACTCTAGGCTGGACCTGAAAGGATGGGGCCAGAGCAAAATGAGCATGACCTGATGTCTCCCTCAATACCACCATTCATAAACCCAGATGGGAGGGTCCTCTGCCTCCCTAGGTCTAAGGACCATTTTGTCACTATGGGTTCAGAGGATGTTGGGTATTTCTCCTTTCCCCTGGGGTTTCACTGTAAAGATGGAGCTTTGGCAAATCCTACGCTGTAGTAGTTCTGAAATCTTAGCAGGCTTCTTCCTTGGTTGAGGGACTGAGGGTGTCTGGCTGTCAAGTCTCACCAGGGCTTGTGCACACTGTACTCTACGGTGGGATCAGGGGCCAGAGGGAGGCCATATTAGGCTGTTTACTTTGGATTATTACCCAGACTACCTTGGCTTTTCAGTTGGGCCACAGGTTGAGCTGTGGCCAAGAACAAAGGACAAGCTGTCCTCATTTTGTGGCGAACTATACCTTAGCAGCTCTGAGACAAAGGGCCTCTTCGGAGTTCCCCAGGCAAAGCTCCAAGGGTCAAGTTCTCAAGGTAACTTGAGACACTTGGATGCTGGCATGGCCTTGAGGAATGTGTCAACCCCTACCAAAACGTGACAATCCTACTCATAGCCAAAATTGTTCTTTGTTAAAGGTTCCTCCCTGAGGAACCATGGACTTGGGGTCCCCGTGTGAGCATCTGACTCAAGAATTCCAAATATCTGTGTCCTTAACTACCCCAACTGCCCACCTGCCTCCATCCTTTGTGCTACCAAGATTTCTCAACCCCACTCCACTCCTCCCCTCAGTGTGAACAAAAGCCCAGAGCCTATTCTCAGACTGGTTCTGTGACCCTGGGCTCCCTTCAGGAGAGCTTGTCTTACAAGCTCTGATCCAGCCCACCAGATCCTGAACTACACAGTGAGACTGGGGCCACCTGGAAGAGCAGGTGGCTAGGGGAGGGGGACTCTGGGTGATGACCAGGGCAGGCACCTGGAGTGACCAGCAGGCAAAGGAGAAAGAACAGCTCCGATACATTGACAGCTTGCTGCCCATCAGACACCGGACTGCTGCTGATCCTGTAGGGACACCCCTCATTTTAGCCTCTTGGTGTTCTGGACAAGTCTGTTTATGCCAGTGCCAGCTATAAAGAAAACAGGATGGGGTCCTCCTACGTGCGATTCCTCTCAGGCAGTAATTGCGGAGCTGAGTGGTGTTTACATCAGGGACTTGCCTTGGAGAAATGTATTTCTGAGGTGGGTGCATTGATGTTCAAGATGTATCAGAATGAAGTTATGAGAAATAGCGCACATGCGCATTCATGCACGTGCACACGTGTAGGGAGGTGAGCTGTGCACAGGCAGCCTGGTCCCAGGTTGAGCACTGACTTTGAACCCCGGCGACCTAGTAAGCAGGACTTCCACCTATGTGGGATGGAAGGAGTTTGGTCATGCCCCCCTGGGTCCCCCTGGCCCCTGTCACAGTTACAGCCCCCAAAGCCCCCTTCAGGAGAGGTGTGTGGCTATCAGTCATATAAGAGCAGCACCAAGCCTTCCCACATGTAAATAAGGTTCCCCCAAGCTCTCAGTCCAAGCCAATGAGAAGTACCTGCTGTCAAACCCAGAATCACCCCAAAAACTGTATATAAATCCTATCCAGGGAATTAAAGGTGTATGAGAACTACTCCGTCGTCTGAGAACTTCTGTCATTAGAGCTGTAACACAAGGGAAGAGGTCCTGCTCTCCCAAAATAGCAGCAGCAGTTCCGCTGCAATCCTCCCTGGCTAGGTGACCTTTCAGTGGCCCAGACCCGACTCAGCGCAGGGCAACTCTGGTAAGCAAGACGGTAGCACAGCGAAGACTGAGGTGGAACCAGCTTCCGTGGCAGCAGTAGAAGCAACTTCCCCTCCTGCTCATGCACTCTCCCCCCTGCCAGATCTCTCACACCCGGCCAGGCCACTGCCCCACAGGCCCACACATGTGTACACACACACACATACATACACACATATGCACACACATACAATAATACACACATGCATATACACATACATACATACACATATACACACATACACATACACATAAACACATGCATACACACATACACACACATACAACAATACACACATACATACACACATGCATACACATTCATACACACACATGCACATATACATATATACACATACACACATACATACAAACACACACATACACACACACATACTCTCCCTGCTCCTCTCTAACCTTGGTACTTTCCAACTGTTCCCATTCTCCAGATCCAACCCAAGAGCCATCTCCTCCAAGAACCTGCCCTAACCTGGCCCCAAACCCCAATTTGAGGCTCACCCAGTTCATATAGCTTGGGGTTCCATGGTCAGACCCTACTGCTTCCTATACAGAACCTGTATATACCTGCCCTGTCCCAGATGAACCTCTGAGCCTGGTTCCTGATGGGCATGATGACCAAGACAAGACAGCAGCTCCACCCAAACAGTATGTCAGAGATGAAAGGCCTTCTAGAGCTTCCCAGGGCTGGGACTGGGGAAGCCCTCCCCTCCCCAGCACCTGTCATCACTGACGCTCTGATGGAGATGTCAGTCCTGGATGTCATCCCAGTATTTCTCACGGCTCAGTCTACTTCTCTCCCAAGTTCCAAGAATAATAAAGGGACCACCAAGGGGCATGCTCCCCAAAGGTTGGGTCAGCTACTAGTATGAACATTTGGAGGGGGGACCACTGTGGCCAATGTGTCAAGATTCCCCTTTCAGGTTGTGTACTTAGCAGTCCCAACTCAGCCTGCAGCTCTCCCAGTCTCTGGATTTCACATGCGCGTAATTTTCTGTGCAGAGAGACTGGCTGTTAACACCCTGTCTGGTTGTGCTAGCACAGACATTCTGTTCAAATCACAGAAAATCTCTGAGCCATAACTGTGCAAAGCACTACTTCACATCCAATTTAAATCTTCAAACGTCAGAGGAAGTCTGACCCCTTGCCAAGGAACACCTCCCAGGAAGGACTCCTCAAGGCAACGGCTCCCAAAAGAAAATTTGAATGGAAGCTTCCTGGAGGACTCAGTTGTCAGCATGCATGAGGTCCTGGCTTTTATCCCTAACACAGATGGAAAAAAAATCAAAGGAATAAAAATATACAATCTTGAATCAGATGTGGTAGTACATGCTTTTAGGTGGAAGACTGAGAGTTCAAAACCAGCCTGAGCTACAGAGTAAGGACAGGGGGAGAGAGAGAGAGAGAGAGAGAGCCAGAGAAAGAGAGACAGACAGACAGAGACAGGGATAGAGAGAGACAGAGAGGAGAGAGGGTGAGAGAGAGGAGAGAAAGAGGAGAGAGAAGAGAGAGGAGTGAGAGAGAAGAGACAGAGACAGGGAGAAATATCTTACAGCCAAGACACTAGAGTTGAAGATCCATCTCATGCACAGAACCATGACTGGACTAAACTGAGAGGAAATGAACCCAGCCTGGACCAAATCAACCCACCCCAAGAGAGACAGTTGTAAAGGACAGAGTTAGTGGCAGTCCAACACTCCTTGGAAGTGAGCTGTCAGGGCTGGCTGTGATGACCTTGGAGTTCCCAGATTTAATTATTGCATGCACAATAATAGCACAGCTTTAAAACAAAGGAAGCACCAGGTGACCTGCAGGCTTCTCTTTAATGCTGACTGCTGAGCACACACTCCGGTTTCCGCTGCTAGCGATGGGACACATAATTAACTTCCTTTATGAAGGTTCTAGCTGCCTAGAGTCAGTGTCCATGACCATCGAAAGCAGCCCACACTCCTGCCTCCAAGATCCCAGCCTTACTCAGCCCACAGCCCACAGCCCACAGCCACACAGGCACAGGCCCTGAAGAGACACCCTTGGAGCAGTCCTGATCACTCAGAACGCTCAGATCCTGACTCCAGTCCTTGAAGCCTTCCACATAAGTCCCTGTGTAGCTATGAGGTCATCTTCCCAAGCAGGTGAATGGGCACAACCCCTGAAGAAAGCCTTTGAATTGGGAGAAATCATGTGTCAAAGAGCCCTCCACAGTGGATGCAGTGGCTCACACCTGCTGTGCCAGCATTTGGGATGTGGAGGCAATAACACCATGAGCTCAAGGCTAGTGATTTGGGGTCAGCCTGAAGGACTGAAATCCCTCTTTGTCTCAAAAACAATGAAAATCTGTCTACAGTGAGCTAGGCAGAGCAGCCATTAGTGTTAGTGGCTTCTCTCTCCAAAATGCATAGGGAAGGAGAGAAGGGTTAGAGGAGACAGGAGCGGGGGGGGTGGGGGGGGACACACACATACAGAATAGAGAAACAGAGAGAAAGATAGAGAGACAGAGATAGAGAGAAAGGTAAGAGGGGGGGGAGGGAGAGAGACAGAGACAGAGGCGCACATACAGAACAGAGAAACACAGAGAGAGACAAGAGACAGAGAGAGGGAGGGAGAGGGAAAGAGAAAGGGAGAGAGAGAGAGAGAGAGACAGAGAGAGACAGAGACAGAGACGACAGAGGCACACATACAGAACAGAGAAACACACAGAGAGAGAGAGAAGAGACAGAGAGAGAGAGGGGGAGAGAGAGAGAGAGAGAGAGAGAGAGAGAGAGAGAGAGAGAGAGAGAGAGAAGTTACTGCCCAAAGGTACACAGGAAGAATAACAAGTTAACAATAGTGAAACAAATAGATAAACAAGCAAACATTTCTGGAGCTCTAAGTGCCAGATCCTGCCCTGGAGGCTTTCGGGTCCATTATCCCATTAGGTCCTCTCAGTTCTCCACTTATTATTGTTATTATTATTATTATTATTGTTATTATTATCCCCTTATCCCAGCTCCCCACAAAACATCTAAGGCTCAGGAAGGTTATTCACCCACCCAAAGTTGGACATGAATTTGCCCATAACTTCAAAGGCTTTGTCAACGTGCGAGCATGCCCCCTACAGCATGAATTCAAAGGTCACCAGACATCCAAGGCCAGGACTTCCTAGCCTTCAGGGTGGAGAACCTGGTGGGATGTGAGCCAGCCTGGGATGGAGACAGTGACCCAGTGAGTCCCAGTAGCGCGACAGGAGGGTCCCGCCCGATGCCCACAGTAGTGCCAAGCCCTGGAGCTGACCAGGCACTTCGTAGCACCATAAACCCCGGGCGGGCGGAAAAAGAACGCCGTTTTATGGGGGCGGCAAGTAGCCGGGACTGCTTTGATTCCGACAGGCAAGCTCATAAACGCCTGGGCGGCGGGCGCGCTCCCTCCTGCACGATATAAGGCTCAACGCGAGGCTCGGGGTCCAGCCTGGTTCTGTATTGCCTCCGCACCATGTCCTGTTTCTCCTCCCGCCTCGGCACCTCCTGTGGGGTCCGCGCCTTCAGCTGCGCCTCGGCCTGTGGTCCCCGGCCCGGCCGATGCTGCATCTCTGCAACCCCCTACAGGGGCATCTCCTGCTACCGCGGACTCTCAGGGGGCTTTGGCAGCCGCAGCGTCTGCGGGGCCTTCCGCTCAGGCTCCTATGGACGAAGCTTCGGATACCGCTCTGGAGGCGTCTGCGGGCCCAGCCCGCCCTGCATCACCTCAGTCTCTGTCAATGAGAGCCTGCTCACCCCCCTCAACCTGGAGATCGACCCCAATGCACAGTGCGTGAAGCATGAGGAGAAGGAGCAGATCAAGTGCCTCAACAGCAGGTTCGCGGCCTTCATCGACAAGGTGGGTGTCCTGGGCCAGCCCCTTCCTGGCACCTAACGCCCTGCTGGGAGCAATCCCCAAGCAGGTCGTCAGAATGGGAGCTTCAAGGTAACTTTAGCTGATGAGAAAAGTCACACCTCTTCCACTGCTTAAGACTAAGAAAGGTCATTGGTCTTAACTTCTGTCCCTTCTAATGCAGCCTTCTCTCCTACTTTTAACGAAGGAAGTTCATAGCCCCGTAGGACAGTCTCAACTAGAATGTCATGCCTTGTGAAATCATTTGACACCTACCTAGTAAGGCTGCTTTTCCCAACACGGTGAATTCGTTGTTTTAGTGTGCCCCATGCGCAAATTCCTGCGCGTGCGCACATACGTGTGTTTAGATAAAGCAGCGTGGTGTCTTCAGAGAGGACAGAGAGCTGCAGCCAACCTTGATCCTGGAAGTGCGTAAAGACTGATGACTCCGCCATAGTTCTTCGTGCCAGGAATAGAAAAAGTGGCGGCGATGGAGCCGTCCCATCAGAGTCAGATCAGACCCAGGCACAGAGTGTTCCATTCCTCAGGCCCTGAGTTAGAGGGCCCAAAGCCCAGAGTCGCAGTTTCCTCTAGGCAGGCTACACCCTGGGAAAGAAGCCACAATCAGGCAGAAAGGAACCTGGGCCCAAGAGTCCGTGGCCTTTGCCCAACGCCGCAGCAGCCTCCCGCCAGTGGCAGTGTGTGAGCCGGCCACACCCTTGGGCAGGACGGTAGAGCCAAGAAAACCACAGGATCCTACCAACTAAGACCCACCAAAACCATCCTGCACACACAGTACCAAGGACCCCAGTCCCCATGTTTGGAAGTTCTAACGCTTCAATCCTCAGTTGTACTCTTGGCAGTAGGAGCACAGGGACCAGGCCTGCAGGCAAGAGGCAGCCCAGCTCCAGCCCAGTCTCAGGGAGTGGAAACTCAGAGGAGGCCCAGGGCTAGTAGGGACGGCTGCCATTCTTTAGCCAACACATCCGCCGTAGACTGACTGTAAACGGTGACATCCCCATGGGCCTGTTTTGTAAAATCTTCTCCAGATGATAGGGTTTCTAGAGACTAGCAAGTACAGACTCCCTTGGGACTCCAGGTCTCTTATGTGGCAAGAGCCCTAGAACGCTCACCCTTGCATCTCTGACACACCCCAGGACTCCCTGTCCACTTTGTCTGTTCCCAGCTGTTCATCAAGGACATCAGATAAGTCACAACCCTCCCTGAGGAAGCTCACAGCGAAAGGCTCCCTTCTCTCCTTTCCCTTCACTGCCCTGCGTTCTTTCCTCCAGGAAGCCTTCCCTGCTTTCCTCTGCCTTACCTGAAGTCACTCAGTTACCAGGACAGCTACATGTCTCACGGTCTCCCTCTTACCCCATCTGGACAGACACTCATTTGCCCACCCATTACACACCTCATCAATGAGCTCCGTCTGGCTCTTCCTATGCCCTAAGGGGGTCAAGGCATGTTGGCTCCTCCCACAGACTTTCTCCCTCTCCCACCACAGGTGCGCTTCCTGGAGCAGCAGAACAAGCTGCTGGAGACCAAGTGGCAGTTCTACCAGAACCGCAAGTGCTGTGAGAGCAACCTGGAGCCTCTGTTCGAGGGCTACATCGAGACGCTGAGGCGGGAGGCTGAGTGCGTGGAGGCCGACAGCGGGAGGCTGGCTGCTGAGCTCAACCATGCGCAGGAGGCCATGGAGGGCTACAAGAAGAGGTGAGGGCCACTGGGAGGAGGGCTTGTAGAAACAAATGAAATTAAGTCAAAGACAATGGGTTTAGATGGGACTTTAAAGGGGTGCTCCCCAGGGGGTCCTCCCTAAAGAGAGAAGACACAAACTTCTAGATCCCAACCTTCCTAACACTGCGACCCTTTACTATCCCCAACCACAAGGTGACTTTGTTGCTACTTCATAACTAATTTTGCTACTGTTAAGAATCATAATGCAAATAACTGACATGCAGGATAGCTAACATGTGACCCCTAAAGGGGTCACGACCCACAGGTTGAGAACCACTGTTCTGGAGGGAGTTTTCATCTAGACTGGGAATTTAAAAGATTTTGGAGAGACTAAGACGGTTCGATGATTAAAAGCACTAGCTGCTCTTCTAGAAGACCAGGGTTCAAATCCTAACACCCACCTGGCAGTTCACAGCCATTTATGACTCTAGCCCTAGGGGATGTGGTACCCTCTTCTGGTCTCCATGGGCATTGCATGCACACAGTGTATGGACACATAGGCTGGTAAAAACACTCACACACATAAAAGAAAATTAGACAAAATCTAAAAGTGTATTTTAAATAAAGATTGCAGAGATTCTAAGATACTCATTTTCTTTTACTTTTTTTTTTTAATTCACAAAAGAGTTGTTGAGGACCTGCTGATGTTCTAGGTAACTGAGTTAGGCCCTAAATGGAGATTTAATAGAAAGGGAGGGAGGCTCTGGAGTCAGGCCTAATTGTTCCCAGAGAACCACAGCCCAGACACAGGGGCCTTTGAAAGGTGCAAGGCTCCTGCCTGACTCACGTTAACCAGGAGAATCCAGGAGTACAAGGAACTGTCATGTCTGCTCCAAAGATCCAGGTCCTGGGATATGTTCATCTGGGCCTTTATTCTTTCTCTTTGTTCCCCTCCTCAAATCTGAGCCTTGTGTCCTCTGTCCCCAGGTACGAAGAGGAAGTGGCATTACGGGCCACTTCTGAGAATGAATTTGTGGCCCTGAAGAAGGTGAGTAACTGAGAAAGGTCATCCTGCAGCCAGAGTTGGCGTTCAACACCTTTACTGGACACTGGAGGCCACTGCTCCTGAGAGTCACCGGCTCAACCGCTGCCCTCTGCCAGTCTCATGCTCATTTGCCTAGGCTTGTAGTCTCCCTTGGTCCTGGGCCTCCCATAGAGTAGGCACCTGATACCCAGTAGTGAAGAAGGAATCACCAGTTGCCCGGGCAACAGCCACAGTGGGAAACACCTGGTGGTAAAGAATGCCTGGTGTTGCTTGCTTCCTAAACATGACTCTGCATGATGGACTCACCTCCTAACCTCCCGGATGAGGGGACTTCCAGGCAGTGCCTCACTACTGTGAACACCTGAAGCCGGGATGCAAAGGATCAGGCTGGACTGCCCTGGGCCCTCAGCTCTGACATAGGCCTGGTTCTCCTATAAGATCCAGAACACAGCTTCAGGACCTGGTTAGAAATGACCCATTCCACACTTCCACACTAGACCCCAGGTTTTGGCAAAGATGACAGCTGTGGATTTAGGAGGATCATTCCAGCGGTGACGAGGTTGAGCCTGGGATCCTCAGATCCCCTCTCCCTTCCCACACTGACTCCTCATCAATGATATAAAAGGGATTGCTCACACAATGGCACTAGGCCCCGAGACAACCAACTATGGAAAGTCTCCCAAAAAGGAGCTGCTGAGCCTACTAACAGGGGAGAGGAAGAATGGAAATCTGGTGACTTCCCCATGAGAATCTTGGTTTGTCTTCCCCCTTTAGGATGTGGACTGTGCCTACCTCCGTAAGTCAGATCTGGAGGCCAATGCAGAGGCGCTGACCCAGGAGATCGACTTCCTGCGGCGACTGTATGAGGAGGTGAGGGGACGCAGGACAGTGAGACAGTCAGGAGGAGCCCGGAACACTTTGGAAAGGACTTGTGACCACTTTGGTTTCTAAGCTCCCCAGTGGACACAGAGTACAGAATATTGGGGAGAACTGAGGCAGGTTATGTATCCCAAAGAGGAGAATCATAGCTTGCTCTCTCACCCCACTCCCCACACAAGCTGGATTCCCTGGTTACTGTGACCACGGCACTCACAGGAGGTTAACACTTAGACCTGAAGTGCAAATCTGAGGTGACAGACATAGTCTCTGTCTCTTGGGTCTGGAACTTTGCATGAAGAGCACTCAGGGATGGTTCCAGGGTTGAGAGGAACGGTGACATGGCAGGGCCACGAGACTGAGACCACTGGGGAAGGAGGGAGGAGGCACACAGGACGGGGGTGGCGGGGAGAAGGTCAGCTGTCAAGAATAGGGGTGTGGACTAAAAGGAGCTTTCTTCCCTCTCCCCTTACAGGAGATACGCCTCCTTCACGCCCACATCTCAGACACCTCCGTCATCGTCAAGATGGACAACAGCCGGGACCTGAACATGGACTGCATCGTGGCTGAGATCAAGGCTCAGTACGATGACATCGCCAGTCGCAGTCGCGCTGAGGCCGAGTCCTGGTACCGCACCAAGGTGAATGGTCAAGACACTTGCCCCTTAGACATGGCGATAGACAGGATATGAGGTGTCTATTAGAAAGGGCTCCTTTCTGAGTACTCTGGCTCTTAAGAGCCAACAGTAGGATGAGCCTCGCTACCTGTTTGCACAGGCTGACTACTGAGCAGCCTGTACCCTCACCGGTGGGGTGCTCCGTGGGTGGCTGTCCCAACCTGAACTTCATGGCATCTCCCACTCTTCTCAGTGCGAGGAGATAAAAGCCACAGTGATCCGGCATGGAGAGACCCTGCGCCGCACCAGGGAGGAGATGAACGAACTGAACCGCATCATCCAGAGGATGACGGCCGAGATCGAGAATGCCAAGTGCCAGGTATGGAGTCCCACCCCCACCCGGCACCATCATGGGGAGAGAGCAGAGTAAGCTAGTAAGTAACAGGCAGGTGCAAGCTAGGCTTCTTGCCGATGGGTGGGAATAGAGACCAACACCAAACATCTGAACAGCCTCCTGACAATGCTTCCATTCCTGCCGAATGGGGTTGGAGCCCAGTGTGCAGGTGCAGGGAGTTTTCTGGTCTCGGGGCCAGAATGGAGCTGAGAGAATGGCCCGGCTTCTAAGGTACAGGGAACTAAACTGGATTGTGAACCCAGTCCTGACACCCACAAGTCATGGGATTTGGGTGAACACTTTAACCTCTCCAGCATCCTAGGTCAGAAGATTCAGGCAAACCGAGGCTGGTAATTATGAGCAACAGGATAGTCCTAGGCACAGGATTGTGGCCAGATTAAAAACACAAAGAGCAACACTAACCAGATCCAACAGAAACAGGCAACAAGGCCATGCAGAGTTAGCATGATCAGAACTCCTGACGTTTCCAAAGAAGCCAGGAATCTGCACCAGCAGGCTAATGTCCAGAGTTAGAGACACAGTACCAACATTTCCTGAGAAGAGTAATTTTCAGCCGCGAATGCTGGTCCTTGAACATAGATAAAAAGGAACTTTAAAAACCCTCCCTACCTCCCAGAACTCCAAGCTGGAGGCCGCTGTGACCCAGTCTGAGCAGCAGGGAGAGGCCGCCCTCACTGATGCCCGCTGCAAGCTGTCTGAGCTGGAGGCTGCCCTGCAGAAGGCCAAGCAGGACATGGCCTGCCTGCTCAGGGAGTACCAGGAGGTGATGAACTCCAAGCTGGGGCTGGACATCGAGATCGCCACCTACAGGCGCCTGCTGGAGGGCGAGGAGCACAGGTGAGCTGAGAAAAACCTTGTTGAAATTCACTTAAGGGACCAAACTATCTTGACCATGCAAGCTGGCTAGGGCCTGTCAGTTCTTGGATGGAAAGAAGTGACCCTGGTCCTCCTGGTGAACTGTCTTGTCCCAAGTGTGACACACAGCTCTGACCACCCTACTCCAGGGCAGGCTTCAGTACTAATGGCTACCTATCACATAGCATATGCTCTATGTCAGCTGCCCGTTTTTAATCTTCCATCCTGATAGGTAAGTACCATTTTTCCTGTCCAAAAACAGAAGCTGATTGGCTCAATGGCCAGTACATTTCCCATAGACAAAGTTACTAAGCTGCAGAGCTGGGATCCAACACTGGGCTTCTAAAGCCCATTCCTATCTTCCTTTGAGATTATGCTCATGTATAATAAGGATGATATGCCCTGTATACAGCTAGCTCTATCTAATCCTTGCTGCAAGCACTACTGCCATTCAACAGACTCAGGCACAATTCCACACATTGCTACTTTAAAACCAGGAGAGCTGATCTCCATAGGATCAAAGAAAAAAGTCAAAATTTAATGAAGATTTGAGGGAGCCCTTCCTGCCTTTCAGGAGATAGAATTTACCTAGAACAAAAGCTGACCCTGTCTGGCCCCAGGCAACTGCCTCAAGGAACCCACCTCACTGCTTGAAACTAATAGCACTTTCTTTCCCCCTAGGCTGTGCGAAGGTGTGGGCTCTGTGAATGTCTGTAAGTATCTGCTGGAAATGCAAACCTAGAAAAATGGCTTTGGGAATGGGAGAAGCTGATCACAGGGCTGCCCCACTGAACCTCCATTGTTCCCCAACTTCCTCTTCTCCAGGCTCTTCTTTAAGGACTACTGGGGATGGGAAAGGGTATCCAAAAAGTTGAGTGTTCCTTACTGGTGGTCACTAGGAACTGCAGTCCAGGGAGATGGGTCTAGGGATCCTCACAGCTCTCCAATGTGCTGTGAGGTTGACAGAACAGAACTTGTCATGTTAACCACTGACCCCTTGAGGAGGAGGCAGGCCCTGAATGTGAAGCCTTCAGGGACTTCTGGTGGGTGGGTGACACCCCAGCAAGCCTCTCATCCCTCCCTGTTCCTCTTTCCACAGGTGTCAGCAGCTCCCGTGGAGGAGTCACATGTGGGGGCCTCACATATGGCACAACCCCAGGGCGCCAGATTGCCTCTGGACCCTCTGCCACTGGGGGTAGCATCTCAGTGATGGCCCCTGACTCCTGCTCTCCTTGCCAGCCCCGCCCCTCCAGCTTCACCTGTGGGAGCAGCCGCTCAGTGCGCTTTGCTTAGTGCCAGGACCTCCAAATGAGCCACCTGTCTGCCCCAGAGTGGAGTGGTGTGTGAATGGAAAATGTGTGCTTGCTTCCAGAATCTTCCAGATGTTCCCGTGCGAGGAAAGAGTCCAGGGCCACTCTCCTCCACCTTTGCCTTTTAGGGAGTTGTCTCTCAGTTCTCCTCTGGCTTCACTTTAGAAGGTCATTCCCAACCCTTCCCTTAACTTTAACCTGTCTGCATACTTGTAAATGATTTGTATTATTCACCAAGCTCTCTGGGACACTACCAGTTACCCAGGATGACTGGACAATAAAGTGTGGCCTTCTTGGATCAAGGTATGATCCTAATCACCCAGCCATGCCTCCCAAAACACGAACCAGAGGGAACCCTTCCCAAGCAGCTTCCACTTCTGGCCCCAGTACAGGGGCAGCAAGCATCTGCCTATCATTGGTTGAGTTTACTAACCTCCCTGGCTGACTGCCTTCCTTGGGGCAACCTGCTCTAACCACACTTCTTGGGTTACCTCCCAGAAAATAGTCTGCTCTCTGGGGAGGCCTACTACCTATAGCTCCTGCCCAGGTCTTGCTGTTCAAGAAGCCTTTGCACATTTCAAAGACCCCATATTTGCTCCAGGCCTCCCCTGCCTGTGCACAGGGAACTGTCCAAGGGAGAGCTGGTGGGATGGGGACTATGGCCACTTTCTGTCTGTGGGTGCCTCGCCTTCTGGGTTGACCTCATCTGTGTTTCAATAAACGCTGCTTCGACGCAAGGATGTGCGGTGTTTTGTGTCAGCATCTCACCTTCCTGCTTCCACCAGCCAACCAATCTTAGATCAACTCCAAGGAGCTTATCTAGTCACCCCTGTGACTCCTCCTTTTCCTGTCCTTTCCCACAGCCTGATCCACTCATCCTCCTCTCTCCCTGATAGCCTGGAGCACATCTCTAGCTCCCGTTATAAAATCCCCCACCAAAAAAAAAAATAAGCCATCTTGTTGTCCTAATCAGGATTACTACTGCTGTGATGAAACACCTTGGCCGAAGCTACTAGGGGAGGAAAGGTTTAATTTGTCTCGTGCTTCCATACCACTGCTCATCCCTGAAGGAAGCCAGGACAGGCACTCTTCACAGGGCAGGAGCTGATGCAGAGGCCATGGAGAAGTGCTACTTACTGACTTGCTTCCATGGCTTGCTCAGCCTGCTTTCTTATAGAACCCAGGACCACTATAGTCTGGGTCCTCCCCAATCTATCACTAATCAAGAACCAGGGAACAGTCACAATCAATTCAATGCAAAACCAAACTTCAACTGTGTACATAACTCAATGTCCAATGTCTGGGATGCACTCATGAGCTGGGGGCTCCTCCAAAAGACCTGGATCACTCCTCTGGCTCTACCATAGCACACACAGCTTGGATCTAACAGTGTTTGGCTCTATCCTGCCTCTGCTGCTGTCCTTGGTGGTCATCCTATGGTACTGGCAAACGCTGTGGTGCACAGCAAAACACTGTGATCTCTTGCTACAGCTGAGCTGTACTTCACCAGTAGCCTCTCCTGGGCTGACTTCAGAGACCCCAGCCCTGCCACACAGTGCCAAGCCTCACGTTGTTCTCCGAGATCCCATCATACCTTCAAAACTAGTACCACCTGGGTGACTCTTAACGTCATCAAGTTAGGCTCCCAGAATGAGGTCCAACTCTAAATAGGACTGAAATTGGTACCAGGATAGTGAGGTACGGCTGTGGCAGACCTGACCGTGTTGTGGGGAGGATTGTGGAAGGTCTTTGGGACTCGAAGCTAGAAAAGTCATTGAGTGTTTGTTGAGAGCTCAGTGGGCTATCCTGCAGGGGCTTGGGAGGCAAGACTGTTCAGAGCGGTATAAATAATGGAGGCTGTGTCTACATGACCAGTTTTCTCACTCTTCTCTTCAAAGCGGCAGTTCTGAGTCAGGATGCCCTGAGGGCTTGAGTACTTCCGGCTTCTGGTTGGACTAAATTGGCCCCAGGACCCTTGTGCATCCTACCCACCTCATCCAATCTTAGCTGTGGTGATGGACGGCATCCCAGCTTCCCAGAAGCCAACCTCCACTGTCTGGGTTCCCTCTGCTTCCTGTGGTTGAGCTTTTCCCTCCCACCCCCCACCCCCCTACCCACCCCCCACCCCCCTACCCTGCTTGGCTTTGCTGCCCAGATTTCCTGTTTTAGGGCTGAGAGCTAGGGAAGGAGGAGGGTTGTCTCTGGTTACCTACCCATTCTGCACAGCATAACCCTCAAGGCACAGGGGATGAGCTGGGAGCCCCCAAACTCACAGAACCACATAGGCTCTGAGGGATGGACTGTACCCCACCACGCCAGGGGAAGGACTTGAGACTCCTACACCCTTGGTGAGTTAGGACCTCACCACTAGGAACTGCTAAGACACCAGTGATCCATTTCCTACATGCCCTGCCCGACACCACACCCAAGTTCAATACTCCTTCCCATGGGACTCCTCAGATGTCAACACATCCTTGGTGATGTCCTCATCCTCTATTCCCTGTGCCCACCCACGCCTGCCTAGCCAATGAAGCTCACTCAGAGAGAATTTTTATTAAAACCACCTTATGCTGCTTCCACCCCTACCCTGCAGGCCTCATACCCAGAGACCTCCAACCAGCTCCCCAGAGCCCCTCATATACACTCTGCCTTGGCATAAAACCCTCACTACACAGACACATGAACCTCTACATCAGAGAGCAGACATTTGGAAACCCCAGCACAGAGGTTCCCTCCTCCCCTCCTGGGGAATCTAGACACAGTCATTACTCCACCCAAGGATCCAGGTACAAACCCTCCCCCCACAACCTAGGCTCTGGGACCTCTCTCATCACCAGATCTCCCTCCATGACCATCATCCCCAGAGAATCTCAGATGCAGACGACCTCTTGTAAGTATCAGAACGCAAAGTCCCAGACCTCAGGAAGGGCTGATTGTGGGTGTCTTGGAAAGTTTTCTGGGCCACCAAAGTCCAGGGCCTGGGAGAGCTGAATGTGTGTGATCTCACTTCAAGCCCACAAGCTGGCAACAGAGGGTGTGGGGGTGCAAGCAGACCCTCCCTGAGAGGGAAAAGGACTTCAACATCCACCAGTTACCACAACCTCCTGTATCCAGTGGCCATATTAAATGATCTCAGGAGAGGCACTAGAACCAGCTCCAGCCTGGACAGGGGACAAGGTGGCACCCTGGATACGGGTCCAGCACCTTAAAGCCATACTCATGTCAGTCTGAACCCCAGTTCGGAGCACACTACACCCTCTGCTCTCTGTGAGCATCACCCCTAGCTAGCCAGTGCAGCTCTCTCAGAGAGGCCCTTTATTAAAACCAACAGCAGTTTCAGACCATCTTCCGGGCTCGGGACAGGGACATGAGGCGGGGGGGGGGGGGAAGCTGGGGGGGAGGGGGAGAGGGACATGAGGTGGGGGTGGGGGGGAGTCTTTCTGTATGTGAACAAAGGGGTATAGGGTCTCTCCAAGCCCACAGCTTGGTTGTATTGCTCAGTTGTGGGTGCCCCTGCAGGTGGTAGATGTGGTCTTGATGGAATAGGACCTGAGGGCTCCAGGTCCCCCACTAAAGCTCAGAGCGTTGCTTCCCATGGTTCCCCCGAAGACAAGCCTGCTGCCATTACCCCCAGTGGAATTCACGACAGCTGAAAGAGGAGAGGATCTGTTAGTGCACATTCCCCTACCCAGAGAACACACCCTTTCCCCATCCACCTTGCTGCCACAGCTGCCCCTTTCCTCAATCTGCCTCCCCTCTCTAATAGCCAGCCCCCAGCCGCCCCCCAAAAAACTTCCGATAGTGATAGATTCCCTCCACAGGGACTCAAAGCCTTCTCTCACCTGTCTACCCAGTACCCCCACCCCTGCTGTCTTGCTCTGGGCCACTGAGCTGGGTGGATATGAGTTCCTTGGAATCTGCCAGAACTGTATATGGAGTTGGGGGAGGGGGCTCCCAGACTCACAAGCCAGGTCTTTGGGCCAGTCTACCCTGCTAGAGACCCAGTTAAGTTCACACAGCTCAAGGTGTGGCCAAAAACTTACAGATGTTCACAGGTCCCATTCCGTCTCCAGACAACCTGTGGAACAGAGGAAAGATCCATGAAAGCAGCTCTTACCTCAGGGCTGAGCTGGCGCCGCTGCCCACCAGCTTCCGGCCCCCAAGCAGAACATCCATCCTTCTTTTCCTTGTTCCCAGCTTGCCCTTAACCTTGCTTGAAAATACCTGAGAGACCCCTCTCCCAGCCAACTACATGACATGTACCAAAGTCCCCTCATGTCCCACGGATAAATTGGTCCTACCACCAGAACTAAGGTAGCAGATCTATTTGTGAAGACTGATGCATTGTACTCAATTTCCCTACAAGCCCCGAGCACCTAGGGCTTGAGAAACAGTTGCCATGTTTATTGTTTGTGAACAGCTCCGCCCTTCCTCACCAGAAGCTCTCAAAATAGGCCTGCAGACTCCTGTGTCCAGCCCCTAGCATGAGGCCTGGAATTAACAATTACTTAATAGGTGCTGAAGTAATTAATGAAGTGTTGACTGATTAACTTCAGCCCCAGCCAAGACTGCGAGGGTGGGGGTGGGGGCAGGCGGGGTGACTTTCAGAAGCCCATGGGCTTGAAACAGGTCTTGCAGTGGAAATTAAAAATCTGTCTGAGACAGCTGGGTGTGTTTGTTTGGTGACTCAGAGTGCCATTGTCACCAAGCTCTTGGCCTTGGGGTTCAGTTTGCTTGGTTCAGGGAAGAGACACCTTATGTTGATGGGGAGGGGTGGTGAGGACTGACGGGCCTCAGCAGCTCAAACTGAGGAGGGAAGAAGAGAAGGGTTTTCTGGATGCTTCCAGGATGCTGGATCAAATGGGAGAAATTGCTAGAAGCTGGAGTAGTCAAGTTCAGGACACCATCAAGCAGTGATTCCATGTCAGAATGTCCAGTGTACCATCTAAAGAGCTCAGTGGGAACAGACCTAATGTCCAAGTTGGAGTGGCTGATCTGATTTTTCCTTTCTAATTCTGTGCATGTGTTGATTTTGTGATTATATTTGCAACATTGTATCTCAAAGAATACAAACTTGTAACAATCATGAAAGCTTCGGAGCCACACAGTCCCTGATGTGCCCAGGGATCACTGAGGGGTTGAGGGATTTAAAACAGGAAAAAAAATCAAGAATCTGGGACTCCCATATGGGTAGAAAGAAGGTTTAGAGAGAGGTGTCTCAGAAGCAACTGTCTGTGCGGCAGTCAGCTTGCCTTCCAGGGGCCTCTGACATTTAGTTCCTTTTCTCACAAAGAAGCCAGGGAGGTAAATAAAAGTACTTATAAATAGTGTAATAAATTTTACTGAATAGGGTACACAGACCCTCTTTGACATCTGACCTGTACCATCAACCATGTTTTCCCCTCCCCCTACCACCTAGGCTTTCTGCCCCAACACAACCCACTCTTGTCCCAGCACACCCCTACCTTCCTATCCATTCCATTCATCCTCACCTACACACACGCAGCTCAAGAATAATGCTCAGGAAAGAAAAAGTCCCCCCATTAAACTTAGCATTTACAAAAAATGCAAATTTCTGGGACCAAGAAGATGGCTCCACAGGAAAGGGAGCTTGCCTACCAAGCCTGGCAACCTAAGATCAATCACATGGTGGAGGGAGAGAATCTACTCCCAAAAGTTGTCCTCTGACACACTATGACATACACACACACACACACACACACAAATAAATGGTATTTTCTAATTAGGATTTTTTTAAGTACAAGCAAATCAATGTTTAAAATAATAATAATAATAATAATAAATGTTGAAGTGCAGGCTCCTGGTCTATGAACACTCTCCCGTTACAGGTGTTTTATCTTCACGGTATATGCACTTCCTCCCTGAGGGTAGAAACATGGCTTACATATTATGTGACTCTATGCTGGGTTCTAACAAGTGAAGATTAACAAGTTTACTCCCATACCTATGCCTCTCCAAATTCTAACCATCCCCAGGGCACAGCCTTGTATGTCAGCAGAAGCAATCAGCCACTGCAGGAGTAAGAACAAAACCAGCTTCAGACTGAAGTACTTTGTCCTGCCGGAAGCCAGCCCAGTCCCTGCTATCACTGCAGGTGACTGTGCAAACAGCTCTGGGGACAGAGGAAATCTTCCCAGCACACTGAGTGCCACGTGGTTAGCCCAGTTAGCCATGAAAAGCAGCCTAGTCCTGTGGGCGTCCAGGACCAGGAATCAGCATGCCTCAACTGCATACTACCCTGTCCCCCGGTTAACTGAACCACAGATTGTCCCTCTGTAGACTCTGGAGGCAATGCTCCTGACCTGCCTTCCTGAATACATGCTGAGAACCAAGTAAGAGGGCCCTGCTAGGGTCTGAGGAGACAGCTCAGGGAGTGAGAGCACTTGCTGAACAAGTATAAGGACCTGAATCTGAATCCTCAGAAATAAAAAAGCAGGTGTGGCCCTGCACATCCCTGTAACCACAGTGCTATGAGGGAGCGGCTAGGACACAGGAAGATCACAGAGGCTTGCTAGCCACCAGTCGAGCTCCAGGTTTAGTAAGAGACCCTCTCTCAAAATAAGGCAGACATGGAGCAAGACACTGACATCCTCCTCTGGTCTCCAAGCATCAGCTTAGACATGGGAACCTGTGCACACATATGCGTGCATACACCAGACGCACGTACCAAACACACATTTACACATACACATACCAAGAAATAAACTAGTTTTTAAAAGCCTTGCTAGTGGCCCCATTTAGGAAGAGACTTAACACATGGCCTTTCCTTCTAGAACAGTGGTTCTTAACCTGTGGGTCATGAACTTTTGGAAGTCAAAGGACCCATTTCAAGGGGTTACATATACGGTATCCTGCATATCAGATATTTACATTATGATTCATAACAGTAGTAAAATTACAGTTATCAAGTAGCAATGAAAGTAATTTTATGGCTGGGGTCACCACAACATGAGGAATATGTATTAAAACCACAATATGTATTAAAAGGACACAGCGTAAGGAAGGTTGAGTACCACTGTTCTAAGAGGACATTTTCTACAGGGCTAAGAAGCAATCATAAGTTTTGTACACCCTGTCCCTCTCACCCTATGCCCTGCAGAGGAGGGGCACCTAGGAGATGCCTGTAGATATATTAATAACAAGGACAGACCTCACTGACCCCAGGACCTCCTGCCTAGCCCGTGTCTCTCACCGGCTCTCCTCTCCCTCCAGCAGCTTGCGGTAGGTGGCGATCTCGATGTCCAGGGCCAGCTTGACATTCATGAGCTCCTGGTACTCCCGGAGCTGCCTGGCCATGTCCTGTTTGGCCCGGTGCAGGGCAGCCTCCAGCTCCTCCTGCTTGGCACATGCATCCTTGAGTGCCATCTCCCCTTGTTCCTCAGCCTCCGCGATGCTGGACTCTAACTTGGCACGCTGTGGGCAGTAGTGAAGCCATGAGATGAGAAGCCAACTGACCGCTGCCTTCCTACCAATCCATTCTGCAGCAAGCACCTGCTCATCTCACTGAGGATGGCTTTACTGGCCCTGCTTACACCCCCAAATACCAGGGACTGCTGAAGTTGGCCCCGCTTACACCCCCAAATACCAGGGACTGCTGAAGTTTAGACACAAGGATATGAGGTCTGGTGCTGGTTCTACCACTTTCTAGTGGGGTAGCCTTGGGTGAATTAACCGCTTCAAGCTGAAGTCTCCTCTTTCTAAAATAGTAACGGTCATAGCATCTATTTCATAGTTACTGTGAGGGTAAGATAAGCTAAGACACACAAAGTCAGGTTACAGAGACGGCTCAGTGGTTAAAAAGTACTTGTTGCTCTTTCAGAGGACCCAGGTTCAATTCCCAGCAGCCACGTGGGCATTCACAACTGTCCAAAAAGCCAGTCCCAGGATGCATGTGATAAACGTACTTACATGCAAGCATGACCCTCATACACATGAAATAAAGCAGATAAATATGAGCCTAATTATAATTTTAAACATCTTTTTAAAAACAGGACGTGCAAAGGCTTAACAAGATACCTAGAACATGCCAAGTTCTCAATCAGTATTTCTATAGTTTACAAACTCTAGCACCTTTCCACCCCTCGCCAGAGCTCCGAGGCTATGGGATCCTGGTTGGGTCACAGATGCCAGCAGAGAAGAAGAACCAGATGCCATCTTTAAAATGGGAACCAGACATTTAAAAGGAAATGGGCAGGAACATGGGAGAAGTTGGAAGAAGGAAGTGATGTAATTACATTTTAGTTAAAAGGTATTTTCTTTAAAAATAAAGTAAGATAAAAACAGAAAGCATGTGTGAATAGTCCAAATAGAAGGCTTGCATCAGAGACTTTATCATGTGGGTTGGGGACAGGGTGACACAGCTCCCATGAGCTGGAGTCTGCCATGAG
Organism: Tokudaia tokunoshimensis; assembly: GCA_036184795.1. Classification (NCBI taxonomy): domain Eukaryota; kingdom Metazoa; phylum Chordata; class Mammalia; order Rodentia; family Muridae; genus Tokudaia; species Tokudaia tokunoshimensis. The sequence continues at coordinate 68,089,875 of BTHU01000018.1, read as the reverse complement.
TGTTGCGGCTGCCCCTGCTTTGGGTGTTTCTGTAGTTTGGGTCTTGATTGTGCCACAAAAGCCCATGTGTTGAAGGTCTGGTCCCAGATGACGGCGTTTATTGGGGAGAGGTAGGATTTTTAGTGGACAGCCCTGGTAGATGGAACTGAAGTCACTGGGAATGTGTCCATGAAAGTATATGAGGAACCTTGATCCTTCTCTCCATACACACACACACACACACACACACACACACCATGATGTTCTGCATAGCCACCTACTCAAAGTGATTATGCTCAGCGATCGTCGAGCACTAAAACCATGAACCAAAATTACTCTTTTTTTTCCCTCTAAGTTGGTTCTCCAGCCTTTTTTCCACATAGGTAGATAGCTGGCTAACACAGTCAGTAATAAGAGCCATCTCACCCTCCCACCCCTACATCCCAGCCAAGAGCTTCTCTACACTCCTCAGGACGCCTCTCCACTCTAGCGTCTTCTCTCAGCTGTAGTCTCTGCCTCTCTACTCCATGGGTACCGCTCAGTGGATTCCTCTCACACTAATGTCCCCTGGGCCAGGGCCAGCCCACTCCTTCCAGAGACCCTTCCCAGCCCCCTTGAGGCCCACAGATGCGATAGCTGTCTGGGTGAGAGCGTATGAACATGTATGGATGTGGGGGAGATGACAAGGCTTGAGAAAGTACCCTCGTTCCTCTGAACCTCTTGTCCTGGCCAAGAGCCTGGACTGTTTCACTGCGGGGCTACTCACTGAGCTGCATCCAAGCCAGAGGGCAGCCGCCACCCTTGTGTATAAAACAGCCTACAGGGTTCAGGGACTTCTGGGTAGATCATCCCCAGATTCCTACCACAGCTCAGGGAAGTAAGTTTGCTGAAGCTGCCGTAGGCATCACCTGCTCACACCCCCATCACAGACACCTGCTCAGGCTGAACTGTCCTAAGCATCTCCGCCAGGGCGAAGGGGAGTCTTCCCTCAGCCACATCCCCCAATTCCGACTTCCGATCAACTTCCTGTGCTCTCAGTCTCTGCTCCGAGACCTTCGTCCCTGGGGTGTGACAGGTTCCAGAAGACAAAACCAGTGAGCCAGACAAACAGACGGCTTCTGCTCTCAAGGAGAATGCAATCCCAGCCGCGTGAAAACTGCCAGCCCCTGAATAATAACCTCAAACCCTCCAGCCAGTGCAAGGTGCTTTGAGGAACTTCAGATGGGCTGTTGGTGTGATGCTGGGTGTTTAAAGAAGCCAACCTCCACACGAGGACACCGGTCCTAAATCCCAGGGAGGAGGATACGATGGTCATAGGCGGAGCTGGGAGAATCACATTCCAGCTAGATTGGAAGGTCTTGGAGCATGAATGTTTAGTAAAAGCAAGAGTCAGGAAGCAGGCTAGCATGGCCTGAGCAGAGAAGGAGGGGTGTTGTCCAGGGTGGAGAGGTGGGACATGCACGGACTTCTGATAGGTGTGCTGTGAGCTCCAGAGCTAGGGGCAGAGTGCTCGGCACCACAGTGACTCATCTTAGCAAGCAGCCCGAGGTCCCTTCCACAGATTCCATGCCCAACCATGACTCTTACCAGGTTCAGCACTAAGTCAGGGTCTGGCCAAAAAAATCACTCCACCTGTAGTTCTCACTAAGGACCTGAGATGTGCGCTGCACCCGCCTGGGCCCAGACCTCCCAGACTCACTCTGACCCTGACCTGACCAGCTGCCTCCCGCTGGCAGCGGGATGGACCAAGGTAGCAGGAGAGTGGGTTTCCACCTGGTTCTTCAAGGTGTCGATCTCTGCCTGCAGCCTCTGGATGGAGCGGTTCATCTCCGCAATCTCATTCCGGGTGTTGCGGAGGTCGTCCCCGTGCTTCCCAGCCTGGGCCTGGAGTGTCTCAAACTGAAAGGCCGAGAACACGGTTACAGAGGTTATGGCAGGGTGAACCATCACGGCCAGCCACTGAGCCCTCTCCCCATGCATAGAAAGCCCCTCCCAGCCCGCATTCCCAGGAAAGGGTGTTGCCTCCCAGCCCCCCTACCCAACCCCCCACACACACATCCACACCCCCCAAAGGTCACACTACAGGGCATTCTGACCCCTCCTAGTCAGAATCAGAGCATGACTCCAAGCCCGTGTTTTTACCCCCGTGCATGCTACAGGGATCTGTGCCCTATGCTCCCTTCAAACTTGACTTCTGACTTCCTCTGGTGTCTCTCTCATTTCTTTAGCAGATTGTTCTCAGCTGTTCTGACTCTGTAGAAACAATTAAGTCTTCTGGGCCTGGAACACTGGGCTTCAGGATCTAGTCCCTTGCTCTTCCACAAACTAGCTGTGTAGAGCCAAAAGCTCACTCTGCCTCTCTGTGCCTGCTTCCGCGTGTTTAGAACGACGGTTATAGTTTTGCACACATAAAAGAGCTGTTCTGTAGATTAAGTGTGTGGAGGTGACAGGCCATTTAACACTCTACCTAGTGCACCCTGCCTTCAATCAGTGTGTGCCTCGTTCCTCTTCCTGTGCCCCATCAGCCTGGGTTCTCACCTAAAGCAGGGGATTACCTTGTCACCTTTCTCATTCTGAACTCCTGAGTATACCATGGCCTTAGCCACTGGTGTCTGCCAGGTCCTGAAGGCTGGAGCCAAGGTGAGGAGAAAGGTAGCAGACACCCAGAGCCTAGCAGAAGAAGGAAAGATACCCCAGATAGCCACACACCTTGGTCTGGTACCAGGCTTCAGCCTCTGCCCGGCTGTGGTTGGCCATCTCTTCATACTGGGCTTTGACGTCAGCGATGATGCCATCCAAGTCCAGGGAGCGGCTGTTGTCCATGGACAGCACCACAGAAGTGTCTGAGATCTGCGACTGCAGCTCTGCTAGCTTCTGCAGGGACCAGATAAGACATTGGGCTGCATGCCTGGGATACGATCCATCCCTGTTCCCAGACCACAGTGGAACCTACCCAGCCTGGAGTGGGCAGAAGGACCAGGCAATAAAGGGTCACAGACCCAGCACATGATGAATAGTTCTGCCCACCCTGGCTGCTAAGAATCTCAATATCAGAGTCTGGTAGGATTAAAAGAGATAAAGAGACAATGTGGTCCCCTCAGGATACAAGTCTAACGTGACAGGGGCCAGTGGGGATACTGAAACCATTCTTATTCCACCATGTAACAAACAGCACATTCTGCAATCTTGGGTACAGCTATCTTTACAGGCAAGCAAGCATGTCTACAGTATACCATCTTCTGAAAGAACCCGGGACTGATTTTCTTAGAGTACATATTTTAACCAGTCATGGTGGCTCACATCTCTAATCCCAGACCTGAGGAGGCCCAGGCTAGAGGATGCTAAGTTTAAGGCCAGCGCAGGCTATATACTGAGATCAAGGTCAGTCTGAGTGACACAATCAGATTCCATCTCAAAACATGTGTGGACGCGTGTCTGAATGTGTGCACGTACAGGCGCACAGCAATCCAGAAGAAGGTAAATACAGACATGGTTTATTAATTAATCTGTTTTAAATTTTATGACTTGCTTTTCCATATGAACTACTTTCACAATGAGAAGAGACTATGTCATATAAAATGTAGTTTTATTTTTATATACATATAGCCAGCTGCATAGACATAACACAAGCCAAAGATGGGGAGACTAACCCTGAGCTTGATTGCATGAACAGCCTAAAGACCCCCACCCCTGACAGTAACATGCATGTAGGCACCAGCTCTAGACCTAATGGAGTCTGGATGATCTTCTAAAGGCAACACCCAAGAGGCCAAAGACGCATTCAGTACCCTGTCAGATGATGCTGTCATACCTCTATCCCAAGGCTAGATGACAGATGGTATCCACTGTTATCCCCTTCCTCAGGCTAGGAGACATGACACCCACCCTGGAACTCACCGTCTCATGAAGGGTCTTGAGGAAGTTGATCTCGTCCTGCAGACTATCTGCCTTGGCCTCCAACTCCACCTTGTTCGTGTAGGCGGCATCCACATCCTGGGTTAGAGAGACAGACAGAGTGACAAGTCCTCAAGACAGAAAACGGTCAGTGGAGATGACGGCAAGTTAGCCAATGCTGCCCAAGTTTTCAGGACAAAATGCCCCCGTTTTCCCAGACACCTTTGCTCTCGTTCTCCAGGTTGCTTGCTGGATGGGTGACAATTTCTGTGCATCCCCAGGACCAACAACACCTGCAGCCGAAAGAACCTGAGCCCCAAACCAAACATGTGCCCAACTCCCAAAGGTTCCATGACGTGGACACGATCCTGACTCAGCCATGGCTGGTTGTATGACCAAGAACAAGTCGCGTCCACACTGAAAGCCTCGACTTCTCAGTCCCTGTGAGTGCAGTGTCAACCACTCAGACCCCCTTTGCCCTCCTAAGATGAGCAACTCCCACTGGCCTGCTCTACTGAATCCCTGGGCGACTCCAAGGCAGGTGAGTTACAGGGAAAAGCCCAGGTGGGAGCTAGGGTCTCTGTTGGAGCATTTACATCACTGTGACCAAAATGCCTGACAGAAGCAAGTAAGGGTGGGAAGACTTGTTTAAACTTCAGATTTCAGAAGTCCCAGCAAAGAAAGCCCCAGAAAGCACAGCAATTCACTCGCCATGGCTGACCAGAAGAGGGAGGGAATCTGTTCTCTCTCTCTCTCTCTCTCTCTCTCTCTCTCTCTCTCTCTCTCTCTCTCTCTCTCTCTAAGTCTGTCTGTCTCTGTTTCTATCTCCTCCTTTCCCTCTCCCTCTCTCACTCTGTCTGTCTGTCTGTCTGTCTGTCTCTCTTTCTGCATGTGTGTATGTCTCTCTCTGTCTCTCTGTCTCTGTCTCACTCTCCCTCTCTTCCTCTCTCTCTGTGTCTATCTCTCTCTGTGTCTGTCTCCATCTCCCTCCCTCTCTCCCTGTCTGTCTGTCTGTCTCTGTCCTGTCTCCTCCCCTGTGTCTATCTATGCCTTCCTCTCTCCCTCCCTCCCTCTTCCTCTCTCTCTCTCTCTCTCTCCCTCCTCCTCCTCCTCCTCCTCCTCCTCCTCCTTCTTCTTCTTCTTCTTCTTCTTCTTCTTTTTCTTCTTCTTCCTCTCTCTCTCTCTCTCTCTCTCTCTCTCTCTCTCTCTCTCTCTCTCTCTCTCTCCTTTCTGCCCAGGACCCTAGCCCATCCATCAGATGGTGTTGTCCATATTCAAAAGCAGATGGTCCTCCCTCAGTTAGCCCTCTCTGGAGACACCCAAAGGTACGCCTCACCAATCCTACAAGTGATTGATAGAGATATAACTGAAAAGCAGGTCTTCCTGTGTAGCCCTGGCTGGCCTGGCATGCACCATGTAGTCTGTGCTGGCCCCAAGTTTGCAGCAGCCTCTGCCTGTGCCTGCCAAGCACTGGAATTAAAGACATGGATCACCACATCCAGCTCCTGGATGATTCTAAATTCAGTCAAGCTGGTAATGAAGACTAGTCTTGCATCTCTGGCCTACACTTTCTTGGAAGACTCACGAATCTTCAAGGCCCCACTCTGCCTGCAGCAGGGCCTGGAATACAGAGCTGCTTGATGGGAGAGTTTGGACTCAGAATTCTCACTGGCAGGCAGCACGATTCCTCCAAAGATGCTCCTGCACCTTTCCAAAAGCCACTTGCACGTCTCCAGAGTCAGAGAGCTCATCCTGCTTCAAGATTGTTTATTGTTCACGCTGGAAACATCCGAGGCTGCCAAGGAGCCATGGGGTCTGGAGTCAAATGTTCTGACCCCTAGTGGAGAGCTCTTTTTGTGAGCCTAAGACCGCCCTATCAAACTTCCATCTTCTGGTCTTCGTTCTAATGCTAAAGGTCTGGCAACAACTCTATTCAGTCACCAGAGATATGCATGCACACAGGTGCATGCACACACACACTCACACACATAGGCACATATACACACACAAACACACAAAGACACGCACATACACATGCACACAGAGACACACACATACAATACACACTCAACCTTATAGACACACATACACACACAGGCACATACGCACAGAGATACACACACAGGCACATACACACAGAGATACACACATATACACACACTCACACAGAGACACACACATACACGTATAGACTCACATACACACAAACATGCACACACATACAGACACAAATATACATACACACAGAGACAGACACACACTCATAAACACATATATACATACACACAGAGACAGACACACAAACACAGAGGCATGCATATACATACAGAGACGCACACTCACACATATAAACACACATACACACATATACACAGAGACAATCACAGAGGCATACACATATGCACAAAGACACACACACTCACAGAGACACACACACACACACACACACAAGCACATGTGAACACAGGCTGTGCTGCTCTGGTGTGGCTTTGAGATTTCCCCAAGTTTACCATTTCCTGTTTAGACCAAGGCAGACCTTGACCACAGACCTAGCCCTGTGGTAAGGACCCGTGTGTGAGACAGCCCTCCAACCCCTCTGCCCCTCACCTTCTTCAGCAACACAAACTCATTCTCAGCAGCCGTGCGTCGGTTAATCTCCTCTTCATACCTGCAGCAGGGGAGGAGATGACACACAGCTTAGCCTCCAAACACTCACACATAACACTAGCCTCAGTGACACACCTCAGAGATCAGGGGTCAGGGCTACAAAACATTTCTCTCACCTCCATGCAGATAGTCCCAAGGTTCTGAGTCTCAGCATGGAGGGAAGGGGCCCAGGAAATGTATGTGAATTAAAAGACAAAGACTGTAGCTACTGATGGGGAGAGCATGCATAGCCATGCTTAGGGGCTGTACATGTAGCCTGCGTTGGTGTGCACTTGCTGTGGGATAATTCACACCCCCCTCCCAACAGCTCCACAATACAGTACCGAAATCACAGAGCTGAAAACACAGAGGCAGGTCACCTGCCCAGGTCACTGCACTGTAAAAGAACAATCCCTGTCTTAACTCCCCACAGCTGACACAACCGCACAGGCCAGACCACTAGGTAGGCCCACCCCTGAGGTATGAAGAGGAAGCTCAGAGGGGAGAAGCTTGTTGAATCAGGACAGACCACAGGAAGTCCTGAAGAGCCAGGCCATGCTAGATGGTATAGCCTGCATCTTTCCCCCAAACCCCTCCTCCTCTGAAGGAGCTGATGCCTGGCTTTGGGAGGATCTCTGCAAGCAGGGCAAAAGGGAAGAGTATGCATTTGCCTGTTCCAGTGTGTATGTGGAGAATCAAAAGAACTTTTAAGAACAGGGGAGAAGGAGAGCTCAGGGGCACGTGGGAAATGCCTGCTAAGACTGGCTGGAGGTAGCCTGAGCAACTTTGGTAGAAAGCAGGATGCCAGGAAGGAGCCAGCCTCCGGACATTCACACATCCAGGGTGGTACTTCAGTCCCGCAGAAGCTACATCTGCAAGGCTCTCTGAAGCGCCACCTTGATGCTGGGCAGCTGGGCTCCAAATGACAGGCTTAAGCTCCCTGGGGCAACCACTCTCTTCTCTGTGCCTGCTGCCTGTTCCTCATCCATCCTCTACCTGGAGCTCACAGAAGCTGAGGTGAGGGGAGCTGGGTGTGGGCTGACTGCCTGACAGCAGGGGCTGGCTGACTGGCTACCCAGAATCCTCTTGCCCTGCCCCTGTCTGGTTCCACCTGCTATGAGATTGTCTGTTGACTTTTGCCCAAGGGAAGCAGCTGGTGGGAGACACTCCCCGGAGGTCCTGTTTGCTCTCCTCCAGTCAGAGCTGGTATGCCTGGTCCCTCTTAGCCACACACAGAGCACACTAGCTGTCCCCAGTGCCCAGGAGCAGGGGGGCCAGGGTGGGGCTCCCCCATTCAAGTCTTAGGCTTTGCTCTCTGTTCAGTGAGAAGAAAGGGTTGCGGGGACATTCAAAGGTGACCACAAATCCCAGGCTTCCTGTCTCTGGTGGCTCCGTCCCTGGTCTGCCCTGAGCCCTGCTGTGTCATGCAAAACCATTAACCCCATCTGTTGCTTTCCTTCTGTCATCGGCTCTTTGGCCCCTCCTGGGAATTAAGGACCCGACTTCAAGACCAAGTTTCCTGCCACCTGCTATGTGGTTTTGACTAAGTCCCATAGACTGTCTGGTTTCCAATTCTTCATCTGTATGAGTGGGAGGGCTATAAATTCTGAATAATTCCTATCATAGGACACCTTCTACTCATGGTGCCTAGGGACTTAGTCAGGCACCATAAAAGGACCAAGCACTGTCACGGTAGACAGGGTTATTTCTGACTAAGCTGGTGGGAAAAAAAAATGACCAGAATGTCCCAGCAACAGCCCCCCCGGGGGCAAGAGGTGAGGCAGGGGACTGTCTCAGCAAAGGCCATAGCCCAGACCGGTCCAGTGTTGAGCAGCTGTGCACTGTGCACTCTGACCCCTGACCCTTGCAGAGCGTCTGTGTGTGAAAGGCACACCGTCCCCGTCCCCGGGCTAGGATCCTCCAAGAGGTACCAGGGACATTACTTATTCTTGAAATCTTCCACCACATCCTGCGTGCTCCGCAGTTCCGCCTCCAGGCGGCCCCCATCCAACTGCAGTGCCTCGAGCTGCTGCCGCAGCCCTGCAATCTGGGCCTCGAAGATGCGGGGAAGCTGGTTGCTCTTTGCTGACTTCTGCTCCTGCAGCAGCGTCCATTTCGTCTCCAGCATCTTGTTCTGCTGCTCCAGGAAGCGCACCTGGAGGGGTGTGGAAAAGGAGGGACTTGAGGGGCTTGACTATACTGCCACGGATGTGGAAAAGTCTGAAACCACTGTGCGGCAGAGCCCATGTGCCCACCAACTGGTCCCCAGCACTCACCGCTCATCTCTAGGACCCTATTTCAAGTGTAAGCCGTGGAGTGGGTGAGCTTGGTTTGGTGGTGTGCAGGGTTTCTAGCCAGTTTTGCTTCAATGGTATTCTCTACCTCTGCCCTTTAAATAGCCCCTTTCTTCTCTGAAGCTTGGGGTGAGAGGGTATCAGGACACTGACTGGACTGCCCCCCTCCTTCCATACTGGACTTTTTCTTTCTTCCTCAGTATCTTCTCTCCTTCCTCTCTCCTCAGCCTGAAGGTGGGAAGCAAGAGAAGTCGCCTTGAAACCAGCAGCCTGAGGAACCAGGAGCTGGGTAGGACGGTACAGCCTCAGCATCGACCAGGACGGTACAGCCTCAGCATCGAGGCACGTCTAGAGCAGCCTGGGAGGCTTGTTTAGTGATTTCTGGGGCAGAATAGTACAGGCAGAAAGACTGGAAGAGAGATACTGAAACAGGGGATTGACCCTGGCCAGACAGCCAGGCAAGACTGCATAGACCCTTCTATGAGACCCAAATCTGCCTCTCATCCCTAGAAGCCCATGAAGGGCCGGGATGGACAGCCAGGGAGTGTACCTTCCAAAGGGCTCCTATCCAGGGTCCCCTCAACCAAGTCCCTATCTCCCACAGGACCATCTGCAAAGGCAGAGGTAACCTCACCTCCTACCAACAAAGGAAGGTAGAGGAACAGTCAGGTAAGTAGGGCAGAAGCCTCCCTCCGCCAGGCCTTTATGCTCAGCATCTACCTCAGATACATCATTCTCCCAGAGGGAAAGGAAGAGTCATCCCACCCCATTCCTAATTCCCCACAACCTTTTCCCAGGGAAAGGAACCCAGACAGCAAAGAATTAACTACTGGCCTTGGCCTCCAGAGCTCCCAGCCTCACACCTACAACAAAGTGGCTCCAAAGCCCCGGAGATCTCAGTCAACTAAGGAAGCTGGAGAAAACTTGGGGGACAATTCTTGAGTCCTTGAGGAAAGGGAGGGGTCCAAGGCCAGTTGTTGGAGGAGAAGAGCTTGGAGACTAAAGGGAGGGTGTAAGGAGAGGTTCTACAAAGAGTCCACCAAAGAACCAAGAGGAAAGAAACCCACACGGGTCTCCCAGGGCAGGGTGTGGCCGGAAAGAATCGCTAGGGTCTGACTGGGGCTGGGTCACATCGGCCTCACCTTGTCGATGAAGGAGGCGAATTTGTTGTTGAGGGTCTTGATCTGCTCATGCTCCTCCTGGCGCACCTGCTGGATGGTGGGGTCGATGTCCACACTCAGCGGCGCCAGCAAGCTCTGATTGATGGTGATCTCGCGGATGCCGGCGCCCACCGGACCCCCATAAGCAGAGCGCACGGCCACACGAGGCCTGGATGCGCCCAGGCCATAGAGGCTCCTGCTGCTGAAGCCAGCGCGGCCCGAGCTCAGGCGCACCTGAGCCCCGCGGCCGGGGTAGGCGGTGGAGCGAGAGCTGAAGTGGATGGACATAGCGGCTGGACGCGGCTGGCTGGACGAGATGAGGAGCGGCGCGAACTTCCTGACCTCAGGCAGTCTGCGACCTTTTATCCCTCCATGCGGGGCGGAGACTGAGCGCACACAGGTAGGGACAGGGCGGGGCTGGCCGCTGGCCACCTTTCTCTGCCGCCAGGGCCCTCCTGTCCGCCTGCCTTCTGCCCTCGCGCCGCCCCCAGCCGCCCAGGCTCCCCGTCCACTCAGGAAGTGTCTGCAGGAGGCCGTGACGCCATCGTGAGACACCCACACCTCAGGCAGGTTGCCCAAGATAGCCACAGCCCAGACATCTCTGGACCTCAGAGAGACTACCTTAAAATTGGCAGGGGAAGGCTTCCTGGAGCAGGCCTGGGGCATGAATACCTAGATTCCTGAGGCCAGCAGGAAAGCCAGGTGCTTCAAGAGGAAGAGCCGGACAAACTACAGCTCCTGTTAAGAAAGTTGAAACCCCTTACCCACCGCTGGGGAAACCCTAGGCATCCTAGGACTCTCCCTCCAGGCCCAGCTGCTCCTGGAGAGCTCAGCTCAGTTCTTGAGTAACCTGGCCCCGTGATGAGCCTTACTGGGATGAGCTGTTTCAGTAACTGCACCCTCCCCACCGTCCAAGTTCAGAGGGCTTGCCTCGCCCCCACCTCAAACTACTGTATGGGTTCCTGGGATGTCTGTGCGTACCCTTCTGTGCCCTCACACCCCTAGACACACCAGTGTGAGTATATATGAGTCCAGTTTGTGCATGGGGGGTCTGGATTCACAACTGAACACAGTCGTATGCACATGTGTGTGTCCGGTCGGTCTCCCATTCACATCCAGACGCTCCTCCCCTCTCTGCCTCATCTTCCAGCTTACAAATCCACTAGGCTGTGTCTGAGAAGGGAATCAACTAAATCTGGCCTCTGTGGTAACCTGTGGCAGTGTGCTCAGTGCTCCCTGGAGTGCTCCCTGGGGTGCTCCCGGACTTCCGGTTTCCCCAGACTCACTTGGCCAGCCTTTAGCCCACCTCTGGCTCCATGCAGTGAGCCCACTGGTCCTTTAGAAGCATCCTAGGTGGAGGAGGGGTGGGAAGGAAATGTTCTTCCTGCTTTGCTTTTTCAGGTAGAAACCCCTAAGCTCGCAAGGAGACTTCCTACCCCTCAAGGTGCTTCCTCGGTCCTTTGTCCCCCTCTGCACCCGACTCTACCTCCTGCTACAGCCCCTGCCTGCCACCCATCCCCAACTTTGGAGGCTGTGTCCCGCCCACCCGAGAGCTCCCTCCCTCTCTCCAGCTGGGCTGAGAAGAGTCCCAGCAGGGCAGTGCGCTGACCTGGACGAGTCACTGCCCCTCAGTCACAGCTCCTTCAGGATGAGGGTCTAATGAGAGCTAGGAAGCACACAGACAAAAGTGCCCGGGCCTCAGCCCCTATAACCACCACACACAGCCTTGAGAGAAACTTCCTCATTCCTGAGCCTACCCCACATCTGCCCTGGGCCTCTTACCCCTCCCTGGAACGTTCTTTAAAACTCCAGTGCTAGCTAGATTCCTCCTGCCCCCACATTCCCAGACCAACCTGAGAGGCCACTCAGTGCCAGGTGGAGGCAACACACACACACACACACACACACACACACACAAATATCCTTTGAAGTGTTTCACAGAGGGCTGCCAACCCCTGACACCACACCTCCCACCAAATTCCTGCCCTAAAGGAGTTCACAGCCTAGTGGTTCATCTAAATGCAGTCTCCCTCCCTCCCCCCTCCCTCCCTCCCTCCCTCTCTCCCTCCCTCCTCCCCATCTCTCCCTCCTTCCCCGCACCCTCACCACACAGAGACCACCTCCTATATTCTGCCTTAGCCCCACAAACTCCTCCATTGTCCTCTGCCTAACTCAGTGAGAACATTCTGCTACACACTCACACACACATACACATTCACACAGACCACACACTCACACTCACTCATACACATATACACTCACATACATGCACACACACCACACACTCACACACACACAACACACATACACACTCACACATACACACACATCATACATACCACACATTCACACACACACTCACATGCATGCACACACACCACACACTCACACATACACACACATCATACATACCACACATTCACACACACACACACACACACACACACACACTCACATGCATGCACACACACCACACACTCACACACACTCACATGCATGCACACACACCACACACTCACACATACACACACATCATACATACCACACATTCACACACACACACACACACTCACACATGCTACACACGCTCACATACGTGCTCACACTCATTCACACTAAGCCACACCAAGTATAAACTTGGCTTGTTCTCTGACTCTCTTGGCTGCTATGTTAAACATCCTCTGGAACCACCAACAGCAGTGAGCCCAGATTCTTAGCCCTACCTGTATCCACAAATCCTGACCTGGATGCCTGGCCGCTGCCATCCTGGCCCAGGAACATTGTGGCTCCTCCCACAGAGCAGGGGAAACATTCATAACTAGTATTCATAGCCCAGCAATGTAAAAACACATTCTAATTCTTAGAGGGGGGGAAGCTTACTTTTTTAATTATCTTGAAGTGTGACTGCTTCTGATCATACTAAAAGCATGCATGAGCCACCGGGGGAGGCAGTCCAAGTCAGAGTGCTTGACAGGTGTGCTTCTAATCATACTAAAAGCCATTTAGCATTCTGCATGAACCACCGGGGGATCTAGCCAGTGGCAGACTGCTTGACCAGCATGTATACAGTCAATCTCTAATACCGGCACACAAAAACTTCAGCACAGAGCATGAGATCATAACATTTACGAAGGAACTGAGAGACACAAGCTGAGAAGGATGTGACAGACAGCGGGCTACTTTCCTGACTGTACACCACCATCCAGAAGAACATGACAGACATGGAGAATGTGGACTACTGTTTGCATCGTACCTTCTGCGTGTGTGCCGGCTTAACCTACTGAACCATTTTGTCCGTATAATATAACCTATGACATAGAGGTGCATTGTACTCCTCCACCTTTTGTGACAGACTGTCATCATGTAGCCAAATCTGGCCTCAGATTATTGATGGCCCTGTTCCAGCATCCTACGTGCTGGAATTATAGACAAGTCTCATGAAACCCAGTTATTGTCCCCATCTGAAGAGAATACATTGAGGCACAAAGAATTTAAGTCACTTGCCTAAACTCCCACAGTTAAAATGTAGAAGAGCTAAGATTTGAACTCCAATAGTTGGAACCACTAGATTACTTTCAAAAAAATAATAATAATGGTGATGATGATGGCAGTGGGGAGATAGGAGAGATGAATCCGTAGTTAAGAACCTCCAATTTCAGTTCCCAGACCCAGGTCAGGTGACTTATATCCTCCTGCAACTCTAGCTCCAGGGATCCAATACCATCAACCTCTATGAGTGCGTGAAAGCACTGGCATACACACACACACATACACATGTACACACACATACGCATATACATATACAGTACACAACATACTCACACATGCATACACATACACATGTACACACACATACATATGTATACACATACATATATGTACACACAAATGTATACATGTAACATACATATACATACACACATACATATACACATACATATACATACACATATACACATCCATACATATGTGTACACATACACATACATGCACACACATATACATGTACACATACACATGTATGCACACATACATATACATACATATACTAAATAAATACATATATTATGTATAAATAAAGTAAATACAATTGTAAAAAAGAAAATTACTTACAAATATGAAGAACTGCTCATCACTTCTCATACTGGGGTAGGAAAAAGAATAGAAGCACAAAGCCAGGCCAGGCATGGTGGCACATGTTCATGACCCCAGCAAGGTGGGAGCTGACAGTGAAGGTTGGTGAGCTGATGACCAGTCAGAGCTGCATAGCAAGATTCTGCCTCAGAGAAACAAAAACAACAACGAAACAAAACAACAGTAGAACACGAAACCTTTTTGCGCCTGTCAAACCAGTGAAGACTGAAACCATGTTAGCAGCACTCCATAACCATCTGCAACTCCAATTCCAGGAGATCTGACACCTTCCTCTGGCCTCCATGGGCACCAGTCATGCACAGGTGCACACACACACACACACACACACACACACACACACACATATGCAGGCACTCACATATGCATATAAGATAAAAAATAAATAAATTTTTTTAAATATGGTCAACCTTTACATGAATAAATAAAACAAGACAAATCCAGTCAACCCTTGACCAAGTCATTCTCTCCAGGTTCTTCTTTTCCTGGTGTTCACAGTAATTGCACATGTACACAACGGTCCCTTCCATACTGTCTTATGCTCAGGAAAAACTGGAAACCTAAGTCCCAGTCAACAGGGAGCCCTGATGATGAGTTGAGCTAGTGCTACATTAGTTACAACTTTATCGCTGTGTTAAAAGGCAACTTATAGAGGAAAGAGTTTATTCTGCAGCTTACAGTTCCAAAGGGTTAGGTTAGAGTCCATCGTGGTAGGCAGAGGCAGCACGTTGCAGGAGGTAGTGTCAGCAGCTGAAGTCTCACATCCTGAACTACAAGCAGGAAACAGTCTTGAAACCCCAAAGCCTGTCCCAGTGACATACTTCCTCCAGCAAGGTCGCACCTCCTAAGTCTCCCCAAACAGCTACCAACTGGGGACCAAGAATTCAAGTGGGTAAGACTTACTTACGGGGAACATCTCATTCAAACCACCACAGTAGCATTCAGTGGATTGCTGTTTAATGACATTAATACAACCTTTCTACGCTAAGTTTTCAAATTTTTAATTCATCAATTGGTTTTTATATGTATGGATGTTTTACCTGCATATATGTGCATGCAGTCACATGTATGAAGTACCCAGGAGGTCAGAGGAGGAGGTCAAATCTCCTGAGGCTGGGGTTGCAGCTGATGTGGACCGGCATGTGGGTGCTGGGAATTGAATCCAGGTTCCCCAGAACAGCACCCAGTGCTCTTGACTGCTAAGCCACCTTTCCAGTTCCCCTGAGTTTTTAATCTTTACATATCTGCTGCAAAACTGGCATGGTCTTATTTATCTTAACGATTCCTTAGCCTGCCTGTATAGTGATGGGTTTCTTCACATGTGTGTGTCATTGCACTCTCTTCTCGTGCCACTCCTCCCCCACACCCTCTCTCATGTCACCACCTCTCCCCCACTGCCCTCTCAGATGGAATCTAGCATTTGGGGGGGGTGGCTGGGATAAACCAGCCTGGACCAAGAAAAAGAGAAGAAAGGAAGGGAGGAGGGAGGGAGAAGAGAGGAGAGAAGGAAACCACACACACACACACATACACACACACACACACACACACACACACACACACAGAGACATATACACACATACACAGCCCATCACCACCAACACCAGGACCCAGCTTAGCTGCATTCTCCATGCAGGCTGCTGCCCCCAACCCTTTGGTCTGCAGCCTCTGTCAGGCCTTTCCATTGCTGTGACAAAGCTTCAGGGCTCCCTTCCTATCCAAGGTCCTACCCCTCTGCCCTCCTCTCCACAGAGAATCACTGTGTTCTTCCGCTCTGAGGCAAGTCCCTCTTGGAGAAACTCCACCACCTTCCTGCCTCCCCGAACTGGCTTCCCTTCCTCATCCTCCTTCCTCCCTCCCTCCCTCCAGACTGAGGACAGAGTGGCCCCTCCTGTCCCTGGGACACCAGTTACTGTCATCTCCTCCAGAATTCCACTCCGTTCGCAACCTCTTCTAACTAGAATTCCCATGCTCTTCTCCACCCTCTTCCTTGCTCCCTCCTCTAACCACTTCCTCCTTTGCTATTACAAAAACTTTCCTCCTGGACCATGGTCTCTGTGCGCCTTCATTGCCAACGAGGGTCAAGAAGTCAGACATCATCAGTGGCTCGAGGAAGCAGAAATTGAAAGGATCTTTTGAAAATGTTTGTATTTATTATTGAAAGTGCGCAACAGCAGAGGATATGCTACACAGTGTGCATGTGAAGGTCAAGAAGGCAGCTTAGACTCAGCTCCCTCCATCCGCCATGTGAGTTCCAGGGAATCAAACACAGGTAGCTAGACTCGCAGCAACAGCTCCCGAAGGACCCTTTGGAAGGAAGGG
Source organism: Tokudaia tokunoshimensis (assembly GCA_036184795.1). NCBI lineage: Eukaryota > Metazoa > Chordata > Mammalia > Rodentia > Muridae > Tokudaia > Tokudaia tokunoshimensis. The sequence continues at coordinate 68,073,428 of BTHU01000018.1, read as the reverse complement.
AAAAATGAAAGAGAAGGTATCTTAAGCAGGGAGCAAACTTAAAGAAAGGTCTATGTACAACAGTTGAGACCTATGCACGTGGAACGGCATGCGGGAAACAGGTGTGTTAAAGGGATCTTAAACGCTAGAGACTTAGGCAGATCGATGCAGCAGGGGCCACAGGAATGTTCCTAAGAGACTTGGCAGAGCACAGGAGAAAAGGAAGAGGAGCCGAGGGTAGCAAGCACACATATATCCAGATGCTCCCCGTGGGTGGTGCAGGCCAAGCCAAGCTCTAGAGCATCTATCTAGGTCGGCTTCCGGCAGACACATCCGCCTTCTCCAGCACGGCTCCAGGGATCTGTTTGCCTGGGTTATTGAGGGAATAAAGAGAAGACAAACGCACAGAAACTGAAATGTTGGCATTGGGTGTTCTGAGCTCCCTGATGGAGACGCAATGGCACCAGAAGCTCAGCGTGGTTATTAGAACAGCTGAATGGGGAGACTGAGTCTTTGATTGAGCTGAACAGGGAGGTGGGGTCAGCTAAGCTGTAGGGGCAATCTCTGTTGGGAAGCAGTCTTCAGGCTGTAAGTACCTGGGAGGCAGAAGAAGCTTGGGTGCTCGCTTTCTACATGCACTGAAGGGAAGACTTTGCCTACAACCTAACCTGATAGTGGTTTTAATATTTCCCATGGGTCTCAGCTATCGGGGTCCTCGACACGGCGGTGCCCATGACAACAGCACACTTTCACTCTGGATTTCATTCACTTAGGACTTCCCTCACTCCCCACAGTTGACCATCATGTGTGTGGACTTTCTCTAGTCTCTCTCCTCGTGACATTCCACCCTATAAGAGCTCAGCCACCTCAGGGGAAGCTGTACAGCTCTCCCGTGGAAGGAGTAGGGGAACAGCCTCATTCCAGCTGCATGACCTTGTAATTGACCTCTGTGAGACTCCACTTATTTATCTGTAAAGTGGGCCTCAGCAGCGTCTGTCCCATGGGGCTTACGTACTGAGGGACAAAACAATACAATGTGCTCGGGCTCTGCACCCCACCCCCCCACAAAGACCCAATGACAGAGATGTCACGACAGCAGCTGATCAATGACTCATCTGTCATGTGGTAGACATTCCCAGCCTCTCTTTCAGTAAAGGTCCAGAGGTTGGCATCTGGGACATCGTCTTCCTTATTTTTATTCCCAATTTCACAAGACTTTCCAGTTATCAGAATCCTGGCATTTCCCGTGTGCTTGCTGAGTGTTCTGGAGCTAGTTATACAAAACATGGTTTCCCTACTATCTGTTGAGGTCCACCTTGATATAAAATGGACAGATGTCGAGCAGAAAGCAGGAGCTCTACAGTGGCCTGCAGGAGTTCACAGGCCCCTCAGGGAAGCTGTCTCTGTTGGGCCTGGGTCAACTCCAATCCCAACTAGGAGAAGTTCTTTTCAAGAGCGGCACGAAGTGAACCTGAAGCTGCAGTTTGAGCTCTTCACGGTGGTTGCAATGTTGACCTTGGAGGACACACACCAGGTCGATGATGGACATAGACATCTGTGCTCAGTGGAACACCAGAGGAGACTCTCAGGGCATGCTGAGTACTAAACCGGATGGAGAGCCAGGCCAGGCACAGTTCACACTGAGGGCAACCTTAGTCACATGGACCTCATTATTTATTCAACAGATATTTGGAGAATTGTGAGCGATGTGGTGGCTGAATGCTTTAGCCTCACTTACACAGTGATGTGTAGCCCACAAAAATGGCAGAGCCGTGGGGCTGGGGAGGGGACTCAGCTGTCACGGTGCTTGTATACGCACAAGGACCTTACTTTAGATTCCCAGCACCCGAGTAAAAAGCTGGGGGCAGTGGACACCTGTCGTCCCACTGCTGTGGAGGTAAAGGACACAGTGGGTATGGCTGGATGGTAAGCAAGCTCTAGGTTCAGTGAGAAACCCTGTGTCAAAAAGGAAAGTGGAGAATGACCAAGGAAGACATCCGACACTGACCTCTAACCTCATCCACTTCAACTTCTAAATCAGAAGTCTTTCTGATTACTGATCTCCCTATGCAGTGTCTCTCAACCTGCGGGTTGAGATCCTTTGGTTGGTCTAAAGGCCCTTTCACAGGGTTCACCTAAAATCATCACAAAACACAGATATTTGCACTACAATACATAACAGTAGCAAAATCACAATTATGAAGTAGCGACAAAATAATTTTATGGTTCAGGGTTACCACAACTGGAGGAACGGTATTAAAGGGTCGCCGCTTTAGGAAGGCTGAGAACCACTGCTCTTGTGGCTTCCAATATGGCATCTTCTAAATCTTATACGCAGTCCAATTTTTTTTTCACAAGATGAGAACAACAAATCCCCCACAGAACAAGCCAGAACAGCACCCGTCATCAACAAATATAAACTTGTAAGTGCACAGATAGCCATCTCTGCTTGTCACATGTTCTTTGGTTGTACTCTGGGGCCTCCCAGGGTTATCTACATATCATTCTCTAGCTCTTTTCCCTAGTGACAAGCATTACTCATTGTTTCTGAAGAGAAAGGGTGGGGGGAGCATGCTGGGAAAGAAGAGAAGCAATGGTGGGAAGCAGGCTCTAGACAAGCTACGTACACATGGTGTCCTCTTGAGTCTTTGCACACGATGACTTTCTGGTGTTTCTTAAGGCTTTGCTTTTAAATTACAAAAGCATTTGATACATAGGGTTATTCTTTAGAGGGAGAGAGGTTGAGGGGGAGGAGAGAGGGAGGAGAGAGAGAGAGGGAGAAAGGGAGAGGGAGGAGGGAGAGAGGGAGGAGGGAGGGAGGGGGAAGGAGAGAGGGAGAGAGGGGGAAAGGAAGAGAGAGGGAGGGAGAGAGAGAGAGAGGGGGGAAGGAGAGAGGGAGAGGGAGAGAGTGGGGAAGGAGAGAGGGAGAGAGAGGGAGAAGGAGAGAGGGGGGAAAGGAAGAGAGAGGGAGAGAGGGGGGAAGGAGAGAGAGGGGGAAAGGAAGAGAGAGGGAGAGAGAGGGAGGAAGGAGAGAGGGGGAAAGGAAGAGGGAGAGAGGGAGGAGGGAGGAGGGACAGAGGGAGGAGGGAGGGAGGGAGGGAGAAGGAGAGAGGGAGAGAGGGAGAGAGGGGGGGAAAGGAGAGAGGGAGAGAGAGGGTGAAGGAGAGAGGGAGAGAGGGGGAAAGGAAGAGAGACAGAGAGAGGGGGAAGGAGAGAGGGAGAGAGAGGGGGAAGGAGAGAGGGAGGGGGAAGGAGGGGGGAAAGGAAGAGAGAGAGAGAGAAAGAGGGAGGAGGGAGCGAGGGAAGGGGAGAGAGACTGGGTTCAGAATAGAGTGATGTGATCCCTCAGATCAGGTCAGATGACTTCAGATTTCACTTCCCCTTTTCCCTGACCCCTCTCCCAACTGCATAAACTCCCCTGCTCCAAAACCCTGGGCTTGGCTGACATTGTAGCTCCAATCCATCACTAAGGTTTGCCCTGTACTTTCATTCATTTCAAAATCTTTTCCAATTTCTGATCACTTAAAATCACCTTATCATGACCCATTTATTGACGATAAAGTTTACTAGCTTGTTACTGTACTTGTCTCTTACAGTATTTGTCTAATTGTTACCGTGAGTTTGGTATTTATTTATATTTCACATTTAAGCTTTATTTGCTTAGGTTACCTTATGAAATAGTTTGTGGGATGTCTTTGTGTATCTGGAAGTGTCTCCTCTTCTGGAATCCTCACAGTTAAACATTTGACCAACATTCTTGAACCCAAGTCTGAGCAGTGAGGCATTTCCACGGCCTCAGGTGTCTACACTGCAGAGGGTTTTCTCAGAACCAGTTTGATTCTCTTTCCTTTCCAGTTGGTTGTTTGTTTTGGTTTCCAGAGTCTTAAGGACTATATATGGGTCTTATTTTTATTATTTATTTTAATATTAATTAAATATCTAATATTTATTAAATATTCATTTAATATTTATTATTTTTATTTAGATCTTAGTACTCAAGTCTTTGTTTATTTGTTTGTTTGTTTGTTTGATACAGGGTGTCCCATAGCCCAGGTTGGCCTCAAATTCACTATGTAGCTAAGGCTAGTCTCAAAATCTGTTCTTCAAGCTTCCACCTCTCAAGTGCTGGAATCACCAGCCTGTGCTCCATGCCTCACTTCAAACCTCCTTTGGGTCATTCAAACTTTTCCCTGTGGTTTCTTTCGCTGTTGCTCCTACTCATTGTGTTGTTTTTAGAGCAACACTCAGATACAAAGTTTCCCATCTTAGAGTCCTTGCTCCTTTCAGTAGTAACTTCCAAACCCCCATACTTCCAGTCAATGCCGCAAGAGAGTCTGCATTCACTCAAAGCCACAAGAGTCTACTTATTTCACTGGGCTTTAAATAAGAGTTTTGTAATTTGTGAGATTGTTCTTATTTACAAATCATTCTTTATCACTGTTGCAGAAGCCCCGGAGTGTTTTTGTTGCTGCAGACATTTTTTTTTATTCTGTCTTTCTAATTCCCATGACATTGTCTTCGGTTGGTGGCATGCAGTCTGATAGGTCCTGCTGAGGTCCTCCTTCTGACTGGAGTAAATGGGCAGGTGAGTAGGATCCTCTTATCTGAAGAGGAGGGACAGCTTCTATGCTACCTCCGGTGTCAGTAGAAAGGGGCAAGCAGAGTGAATCCCTTCCTGGGAAGCTGATGGCAGCATGTCCCACACTTAAGACCTTTTGTAGTGTTGGACATAACCCTGTAGCCATCAGTCACGTGGGGCCATGCCCCTAGTGTTCTGGCTGGACTCCACCCCACAGTCACCTGGCTACAGCCAGGTTTTCCCCGCCCCACAGTTACCTGGCAACCCAGCCCACTATAAAGGGGGCTGCCAGGCTCCTCCTGGCTCTCTTGCTTTTTCTCTTTTGCCCTTACGCTCAGTTGTCCCCCTGTTCCCCCTCTTTCCCCATTCTTCTCCCCTCTTTCCATGTGGTCATGGCCAGCACTCACCCCTCTATCTTTTCTTTCTCTCTTTACTTCTCTATTTCTTTTCTTTTCCTATTTCTCTATAATAAAGCTTTGAAACTATGAGCTGCCTCTTCTTATCAAAACCCGCCATGTAGGAGTAATGGACTAGGTCTCAGTCTCTCCAGCCGCCAGAAAGGACCAAAGACTCTTCCCAGCCAGGCTTCCTCTACAAGTACACAGGGCCCGTATCAGAACAGCCCCGCCTTCTGAGCAAGGACCTCCCCGCTAGCCAGGCAGCTTCCCTCCGCAGGTACAAGGGAGCCCGCCATCCCTTTAAGGGTATACAGGCCCGCCTGCTTTCCCTACAGCTTGCACCCGCTCATTTTCTCTATAGCTGGCGCCCAACATGGGGCTGTGAAAACCCGGCTGTAGCCAGGTGATTGTGGGGGCGGAGTCCAGCCAGAACACTAGGGGCTCCCCTCCTCCTCCCCGGCGCTGCTCTGGCTGCACCATGCTTGCTCCATGCAGTCAGGCTAGTGCCACTGTCCCCAGACGTCACCTACAGAGACCTCATCAGCCATGAGGAGCTGTTCTCCAACATCTACAAGATCCGAGAGATCATGGATGGGCTGTGCCTGGAGGTAGAGGGCAAGACGGTCAGTAGAACAGAGGGTGCCATCAATGACTCATTCATTGGTGGAAATGCTCCTGCTGAAGGTCCGGAGGACGAAGGTACCGAAAGTACAGTAGTCACCAGTGTTGACATTGTCATGAACCATCACTTACAAGATACCAGCTTCACTAAAGAGGCCTATAAAAAGTACATCAAAGACTACATGAAATCACTCAAAGGCAAACTTGAAGAACAGAAACCAGAAAGAGTAAAGCCTTTTATGACTGGAGCTGCAGAGCAAATTAAGCACATCCTTGCTAATTTCAATAACTACCAGTTTTTTATTGGTGAAAACATGAATCCAGATGGTATGGTTGCTCTCCTGGACTACCGTGAAGATGGCATGACTCCATGATTTTCTTTAAGGATGGCTTTTGCCAAGTAACTGTGGGGAGGGGAAAACCTTGCTGTAGCCAGGTGACTGTGGGGGTGGAGTCCAGCCAGAATACTAGGGGCCTGGCCCCATGTGACTGATGGTCACAGGGTTATGTCCAACATTGCAGAGTGGCCTTTTCTAGTTTTTGAAGAAGGGGATTTGCCAGTCTACTCGGGAGGTGTCTTGCCTCACCCTTTCTGCATCTGCTCTGTGCTACAGCAAGCAACTGAGCTTCCCCAACCACTCTCATTATTATTTTAGTGTCCCAGCAGGATAATGAAGTACAGACACCCTTCTCCACTTCACCCACCATTTTTATGTATCCCAGATAGATACAGAGATAGATTGCTACAAATTCTTGCCAAAGTAATGCAAAAATATGACTTAGAGGCAAATGTACAGGTTATAATGCAGGCTGGGCAGATGGTGGAGTTGGTAAAGTGCTTGTCTTATAAGCTGAGGGATCTGAGTTCAATCCCCAGATTGTGACGGCTATTCTGTTTTACAACTTGAGTAAGATCTATAATGAAAAGCTGAGGTCCAGGCATGGTGGTTCACACTTTTAATCCCAGGAGACAGAGGCAAAGAGATCTCTGAGTACAAGGATAGCCTGGTACATGGCAAGTTCCAGGTAAAGAAAAGCTTAAGTCCAGGCATGCCTTTGCCCAGAATTCAGGAGACAGTCATTCAGATCTCAAAGTCAATCTACTGAGCAAGTTCCGGGCAGCCAAGCTTAGACAGTGAGGGATCAGATAACAGAACAAGGGCAGGCTGGAGGGACACCTCATCCAGGCAGGCATGGTAGTTGTTGCTATGAAATATAATGCAGCGGCAGCGGGGGTAAGGAGGTACCTGGCAGGCCCATGCCAAGGTATGCTCCTGAGAAATCACACCATGCAACAGACCTGGTAAAAGGGAAGTTTATTTGGAAGGGAGGTTAGTGAAGACCTGGAAAAGGAGTAGAGACAGAGAAGAGGGGACAAAGAAGGATAAAAAGGGACGTGGACTGGGAACACATGAGAACAGAGAGAAAGAGAAAGAGAGGAGGGGGAGAGGGGACCCAGGGTAGCTTTATAGCTGCAGCTTCTGCTGCTGTTGCTGCTGCTGCTGCCGCCGCCGCCACACCTGGCTCAGGCAGGCAATGGTTGCAGATGATGCAAGCTGTTGCTAGGTCCCTGTTGCTAGGTCCCTAGGAGGAGCCTTAAGGAATCACTTGTAAGACTACAGTAGTTTGCTTGTAATCCCAAGGTTGGGGACACAGCAACAGAAAGGTCCCTGGGACCCAGGGGCCAGCCATCCTAGTTATCTGTCAGATCCCAGGCCAGTGAGAGGTGCTGTCTCAAGAGAAAGGTGGTTATCACCGAAGAATGATATCCAAGGTTGTTCTCTAGTGTGTGTGCTCATGGCACACACAATCACATGCACAATCACACACACAATCACAAATTTCTGTTGAGAATTTCTACTCCCCGAAGGCAACCACATTCGACTTCTAGCTCTTTCACTGACAAGGCATATCCATATTTTCATATAATACGTCTGTGCTTCTGCTTCCTGCCTCATGGATGAAGTACCATCTGTGCTGTAATATCTCTCCAGCACAGTAATAAAAGAGAGGGACTTTCTGATCAGTATTTCCATCTCTGTTTACTAGCTGCTTCCTTTCCATTTAATCTGGGGGGGGTTGTGGTTTGTTTTGTGGGGTTTATTGCTTGTCTTCCTATCTGTACCTTAAGCTCTTTTGTCTGAATGACCCTTCTCAGGTAACCAATGACCAGTGGCCAGTGGCTGCCTCACATTTCAGGGTTGTCACTAAAGGCTGGCTGCACACTCCAGGGCATAGAGGGAGAATGTCAAGCCAAGGCGAGCTGCTGGTGCTGTCTTCTGCCTGGTTCCAGCATTCTGGAAGCCAGAGGAAAGAGTGGGACTAGAGTATTCAGCCTTCCATTTCCACCTTTTGCTCCCCACATCTTTTCTGCAGGCACTATGCCTGCAGCAGGGTTTACTGACCGCTGTAATAGAGACTCCATTTAACTCTCTCCAGAGAATACACTTCCGGGCCTGTGCTGAAATATGAAGGGACAGAATCTGGATGTTCTGAGTAGGCTAGGAGGTCCCAAGGTCCAATTGCTTTCTACGTAGACTTTACCCAGTCTCAACAGGTTGTAGACATCAACCTATTGAAGTACAAGTTACATAAAATTCAACTACATAGCTGGACAAGTTCTAATAAATGTGTTGCTCTTACCAAAATAAAGATAAATAGCAGATCCGTCACCCTGAGATTCTCTTGTGTCTCTTTACGGACAATGCCTACAGCCCAAGTCGTGAGTATACCCTCACCCATTGTTATGTGTGAATTCATCATTTCTAGAATATCATACCAATAGATCTATACAATAAGTGCTATTTACTGGACTGTATTTTTAATTCATGTTAATTTTTGGAGACTCGACCATATTGTGGTTTGTATCAATTATTATTATTTATAATTGCTGAATAGCATTCACATATGTATAACACACATTGTTTACAAGTAGATCTTGGTAGTATTTCCCATTCTCATCAACTGTAATGAAAGTTGGTAAATAAACATTTATATGAGCATTTTTACATATCAACATTCTGAAATAGAAACTTCTGGTTTGTTTGTAAAGTCAGTTATGTCAAATGGTGTTTTGCTGAGACACACAGATGAAAGGATGTCTTGCTAAAGCAAACAATGAAAGAACGTTTTCCTGAAGCAGACACCGGTGAAAGGATGTTTTGCTATAGCAAACTTGTGAAAGGACTCGTGATGAAGGAGTACTGTACTGGCTGGTTTTGTGTGTCAACTTGACACAGGCTGGAGTTATCACAGAGAAGGGAGCTTCAGTTGGAGAAATACGTCCATGAGATCCAGCTGTGAAGCATTTTCTCAACTAGTGATCAAGGAGGGAGGACCCCTTGTGGGTGGTGTCATCCCTGGGCTGGTGGTCCTGGGTTCTATAAGAAAGCAAGCTGAGCAAGCCAGGGGAAGCAAGCCAGTAAGAAATATCCCTCCATGGCCTCTGCATCAGCTGCTGCTTCCTGACCTGCTTGAGTTCCAGTCCTGACTTCCTTTGGCAATGAACAGCAATGTGGAAGTGTAAACTGAATAAACCCTTTCCTCCCCAACTTGCTTCTTGGTCATGATGTTTGTGCAGGAAGAGAAACCCTGACTGAGACCAGTATAAATATGAGCCCACAGACAGTGGAAGACAAAGCATTGGTTTGGTTTACTCTGCTTCACTATTCTTCACTAACAACGCATATGTATTGGTTCGCCTTACATAGCATTGTTGAGCTCCACTTGTGGTTAACACTGTCATTGAAAGAAACTTGCCAAAGAACTGCTCGTGACATTCCTGTGGCAGCTCGCCACTTCTGTGGCCTCACCTCAGGCCAGTTGATGAGCCTTGCAGTTTCTTCAGGATTGAACTACAGCTGTTGGTTCCTATTTGGTGTTTGCTATGGGACCGAACTGCTGACAAAGAAGATCTAGCTCACCTCCAAAGAACTATTGCTAAACAGGTCTACTTCCCCCATATCCTAATAACTTTTCCTCTGATGGTTGGTGGACTAGAGGAGAGGTTGAACCGATATCCAAAACATGTTGCAAAAAATGTATGCCTACAGTGTTCATTTCTCCTGATAAGTACCTAATGGTAGAATGTCTGTATTATAGTGTTTAACTTTATATATATATACATACATATATATATATATATATATATATGTATATATACATATATATATGGATACATATATGGATATATACATATATGGATACATATATGGATATATACATATATGGATACATACATACATACATGGCAAGTATGCATCTGTAATCTCAGCACTTGGAGGCTGAGACAGGAGAAGTCCAAAATAGAGGCCAACGGAGCTACACAGCAAGTTCAAGGTCAACCCCAGATAAAAAATGTAGCCATATCATTTACTATCCACCCAGCAAGATATGAACAGTCTAGTTGCTCAACACAGTGGCAGATGCTTGATGTTATCAGTACTCCTCATGGAAGTGTAGTCACTGCTGATGACAGCTGTAACTTGATTTCCAAGAAATTATTAACAAATATACTTCATGCACTGATGGGCCATTCATGACTTACCATCATATAATAAATATTCATCCATTTTTAAATTGAATAATTTATCTTCTTATTGAAGTGTATCCTTTATATATTTTGCAGTTAGGTCCACAGTCAGATATATAAATTGTGAATATTTTTACTCAGTCAAACCCAGAGCCTTGGACTCAACTGTCCTTCCTACCACTGAGCTGTGTCCCCATTTTTTGATTTTTCTGATGACACCTTTCAAAAAACAATGGGTTTTAAGTCCAATTCATCCAATTTTTTCATGCTCCATGTTTTTGTGTTTTATCTAAGAAATTTCTCTCTGCCCCCAAATTACAAAGTCATTTTCTCATTCTATTCTGGAAGTTTTATAATCTTAAGGTTTTTTTTATTGGAATCTGTGATCTAAATTGGGCAATTTGTATAAAACGTATTGAATTACTTTTTAAATCTGAATATCCAGTTCATTTTTTGAGAGGCTGTTCTTTCTCTATAGGATTGCCTTGTGATTTTACCAAATATCAATTGACCATGACTGTGTCTAGAGTCTAATCTGTTCCAGTGACCTGTGCATATCCTTCTGCCTGGTGGAGACCACTTCGGTCTCTCCAGCTGTGCAAAAACCTGGGTCCCTCCAGTTGTGCAATCACCTGGATCTCTCCAGCTGTGCAACCACCTGGGTCTCTCCAGCTGTGCAACCATCTGGGTCTCTCCAGCTGTGTAACCACCTGGGTCTCTCCAGCTGTGCAACCATCTGGGTCTCTCCAGCTGTGCAACCACCTGGGTCTCTCCAGCTGTACACAGCTTCACTAAGGGCCTCCGACTACCATCTCCAAGCTCTGTCAGGTGCATTCAGGTGAGTCTGTCTTCTGGGTGACCCTGGGCCTCCTCTTAAAGCATAACCCTTCAGGAGTCTCTGCTGAGGATGACAGCCATGACTATTCAATAAGGACTCTCCCACAGCTGAGGGGAGCTTGAAGCATCTTTTCACCCAGTTTGAGCTCTGTAAGTTATCAGACTTTGTGGCGGCCATTCTTCTTTGCCTGGCACCTCATTACTCAGCAGGAGACTAGGAGGCCCAGGGCCCACACTGGAGCTCACTCAGTTCTCTCCCACACTGTCCTCTCCAGAGTCAGCATTCTCAGGCCTAAGTTGCAACTTGCCCTACTTTCTCCTTTCCAGGCATTCTGCCATCATCCCCCTTGTTTTCTTTGTCTGTTGTACATGCTGACAGCTGAGAATGCTGTTGCCGCATTCAGCCAGTGCAGCCATAAAATTACAGCTGTGCTGCTGTAAAACCACAAATGTGTTCCTAAAAAGCACCAAGCTGCACAAACCCAGGCAATTTCTGAACCACTGGCCTTAGAGAGGAAAAGTAAGGTTGGAACATGAGTCTTCGAAAATCCCATCAGTTACACCCAAAAAAAGACGGGAGCTGATCAAAATGGCCGCTACTTTACTAAATGATTAAGAAATCGGTATGGCAGATTTTTTTTTCACTTCTTTTTTTTTCTATATTTTTTTTATTTACATTCCAAATGATTTCCCCTTTCCCGTTTCCTCCCTCCCTGAAAGTCCCATAAGCCCTCTTCCCTCCCCCTGTTCCCCCTCTCGAACCCAAAATCTCGGTATGGCAGATTTTTTCCTTGAAGAAACAAAGTTCAAGTTTTTGTAGCCGTGGATGTGGTAAAGTGTGCCAGGGCTTTTGAGGTGTTCCCCAGCAGTGGCAGGAGAGTGGCCTGAGACCCAGCAACCGAAGGCTTTAATACCCACATAGACAGATGTGGGCAGTGAGTGGGAGTTGCTGGCAGATGTTCAAAGCCTGTGTTCTATGGTTCCCACATGGCTCAGTAGTTTTAGGTGCAGCTTCCAGAGTCACCCGGGTTTCTCATGGACAAAACTGTGCATAAGCAAAAATGAAACTCACATTATGCTCATGGATGTTGTTCTGTAAGTCGATCCTGTAAAACCAGACCCCACTTTCAAAACAACCAACTGGTGTGGAATTCGTGTGTGAATTAAACAAATGAACATCACTGCCGTGTTTGCAGAATTCGGAAGGGAACGTGAGTGAGAGCGTGCGCTTAGTCCGCCATATTTAACTGGAAGTTGTTTGTGTCTCTCCCAGTTAGACAGCAGGCTCTCCAGGTAAGGACTAACACCTCCTCCCCCACATCCCCACTGTGTCGCGCAGCACCTGACCCTTACTAAATGCTCACTAATTGCTAATGAACAAGGGTGACCGTTTAATGTATCAAATCAACGAGATATTTGTGTGCATTATCAAAAGAGACTATTAGCACATACCCTTGACCTTATGGAATGTGTAGCTGCCAAAACATCCTGATTGGAATTTCTCAGCACAGCTGGATATTATTTCCGACCTAACTAGAACAATCTAGAAAGCTCTGGAACAAGCCACAGCCAGCAAGGAACAGGTCCACTCGCATAAAAGGCATATGCTGGGGATCCTATTACTCTGAAGACAGAAGGATGAGGTTCAAGAGCTCCAGGTAAACCTTAGTCACACAATGAGATTGTGTCGCAATCAATCGATAAAAAAGGTATCATGTGGTCCCGAGGACCTCAACATCTCAGGGCCTCCGGTCTGACCTTATTCATAAGGCTCCCCTGAGAGACAAGGGCTTCTCCGCTTAATAGGACAGAGATGTCAGTGTAAAGAATTAACTAGATAAAGAGCTGCTGGCTGTGGGTATGAAAGGACACAGAACCTACAGGTGAAGCAGCCACAGCTAGGTTCAGGCAGCAAAGAGGGTAGAGGGTGTCGAACCTGAGACCTGTGGGAAAAGCTGAATCCCAGCGGTCCTGGTATGTCTGAGCGCGCGGACACTCGCAGGGTGACTGTCTTTGGGTGCTGGAAAACTGCCAATTGGATGTCAGGCCAGGCAAGGCACCCAGCAAGCTAGTGGCCAGGAGGCCCACGGAGAGCAAGCACGTGGGCTCCCTCTCGCGCCCCCTATTGGCTGGACTCGGTAAAGGCCCCAAGAACACAGGTGTGAATTAGCACCCAAACTCCACCGGCTCCAGGATATAAGGGACAGGTGCTGGAAGCTCACTCCTGTACCCGCAGCACCCGTGAGCCTGAGGCAGGAGAATTGAAAGATCCATGTCAGCCTGTGCTACAGAATGAAACCGTGTGTCAAACAAAGAGAACATGTGATTCAATGTGCCCTTCTTTTTTAAAGTAGTCACTGTGTATTTGGAGCTGAGAGAAACTTAGTAACTGTCACAGTCATTAGCCAGCAGGTGACTCTGTCCACCTCACGCCTCATGCTGACTGAACCAACCCTTAGTTTAAGCACTGACACCCCCCTCCCGACTCTCCCCTCAGGTTTGCCCAGCCCCTGAAATGTGGGTTTATGTAACTGAGGTGCCCGGGTTCTGGCTTTCTGACTGAACAATAAAAATATAATACAGATATCCTAAGGTCTTAGAGTTTCCACATGACAGGACAACTTCTATTGCTGACATCATCTCTGGTACACAACAAGCCCTTTCAATGGTCCTTCGATAAATCATATATATTCAAATACACACTAGGTTTTCTATGCTAAAGAAGGTACTGCCTATTTTGTAAGCTGCTGTATTTTGAATCTGGCAGTCAAATTAAGGTAACCCTTCAGGAAAAAAAAACAATTCAGTTAAACAACTTTTATGAAAATGTCCATCTTTATAATACCACACACACACACACACACACACGAAGAGAGAGAACATTTAATATACAATAGTTCAATAGGAATATGATTGGGTAAGTTATGAGACAACTCCTCATTGATTATAATATGCCTGCACTTAGAATCAGGGTTATGAGAATAGAATTATACTATACAAAATATCTCCACTTTGGAGAGGCTGGTTACCAAAATAGAAACAAAACAAATGTGGGTTCAAACTTTGGTCCCGATCCCAGCTTCACATTCCTGACAAATGCAGTGGGAGGCCCAGACTCTTTATCCGCAATGTCAAGAAACTGCCTACTTTGCAAGATTATGTCAAGGATTAAGTGAGATAACAATTGGCACAGAGTTGGCTTGGCATCTCGTAAGCACGGGATGTTTTTGTTGTCTTAAGTAGACGCTCCATGAAAGAGCAACACAAAACTACACGTGCAACCGTGCTTAAAGAACAGACACTCTGGGGGACACTGCTTTGCTGTGAGCAGGGGACAGGAGAGGGAATACATACAGCGTGTTTGGTCTCTGCCCCCAGTTCCTGACAAAGCTCCACCCCCCCATGGAGTTTCCTGGACTGAAGGGATGCTAAAACAACTTTTCTTCTGACACTTAAGTGTCCAACAGTTCTCCTAGAGTTTCTGAAACAGTTATGCGAGCATCTTTGGCTCTGAGGTCACACAGGTGAGCTGCAGGAGGACCCAGGACCTTAGTCACAAGAAAGGCCACACCAGGTTTGGAAGCCTGGAGCTTTCTGCCCCATTGGCCCTGAGCTCGGGAGAAGCAAGTGAGGCTTGAGAGGAAAGAAAGTACCCTTAATCCCCTAAGTTAGAGGATGGGGAACTTCCCTACAGTGAATACGTAAATGCCAGGATGATTATACACCCCCAAACCCCCAACTTCTCAATCAAAGAGAGTAGAGATTGAATCCAGAGCTTTTCGCAAGTTAAACACCCAATTCTGAGTTTCACCCCTGAACTACCTTTTAAATCTTTTTAATAAGCTGCTAAACAGAAGTAAGGTGGTCCTCTGAGTTCTGTGAAGCATCCTAGCAAATGACCAGCCTTGAAGAGGGAGTTTCAAGGCTTAGGAGACCTAGTCAGATAGAAGTGGGTTCCAGTACTATGACTGGGGACTGAAGCGGGGCAGTCTGTGTGACCCAGCAGGGTCTGCCTGGATGCTGCAATGCTTCCTACCATGATAATAATGGACTGAACCTCTGAGGCTGTAAGCCAGCCCCAATTAAAGGTTCCCCTTGACCATTCAGAAACCACCCCACCTGGAGATCCATCCCATATAGTTACCAAACCCAGACAGTATTGTGGATGCCAACAAATGCTTGCTGACAGGAGTCTGATATAGCTGTTTCCAGAGAGGTCCTGCCAGTGCCTGAAAAATACAGAAGAAGATGCTCTCAGCCAATCATTGAACTGAGCAAAGGGACCCATGGCTCCAGTCACATGGGTAGCAGAGGATGGCCTGGTCGGATATTAATGAGAGGAGAGGCCCTTGGAACTGTGAAGGCTCATTGGCCCAGAGGAGGGAAATGCCAGGTCAGGGAATCAGGAGTGAGTGGGTTAATGAGCAGGGGGAGAGGGGATGGAATAGGGGGTTTTTGGAGGGGAAACAAGGAAAGAGGATAGCATTTGAAATGTAAATAAAGAAGATAACTAGTAAAAAAAATGTAAAAAAAAAAAAAGTAAGAGTTGCCATGGTCATGGTGTCTGTTCACAGCAACAAAACCACTACTGAGACAATTAACCACCTCCTACCAACTAGGTGCTGAGATTACAGTCATGAGCCACTGTGCCTGGCTCTGTGAGGGTTTTCTTGATATGTGCCTGGAAAGTTACTGAGTTCCTTGGAGAAGGACAAGAGAGAAGCATGAGAAGCCTAAGAAGGAGCTCTGGCTGTGCTCGTCCAAGACGTTGGTCCCTCGAGCCACTTCCATGCTGTACTCCAGTGGTCGGCTTGATGTCTTCCCTGCTGTCACAGATGCCGCAGCCACTGAAGCAGGGCAGCAACTTAGTATCCTCAGTGAATCCACCCAGGATATCCGTACCTCCCCCTTGCCTTCCTGCTGTCACAGTCCCAGCAATGAACTTCAGAAGCTTCACTATGACCTTGACCTAAAGTCTTCACTCTGCAGGACCTAAAGGCCTTAAGTGCCAGACAGCTAGACGCCACTGCCCTGAGCAAAATATTTGCCACATCAAGAAAGTAACAATTCATTGACCAGCATTCTATGTAAAGGATGAACATCCTGGATTTCAGTGTCCGGGGTCGGGGAGGGGAACTTCTGGAACCCTGGTTCATATTCTTCCATTAAAATTCCCTTTATTCCCAAGCTGCTTTTCAACTGAACAAGTTTTAGAACCACTTCTTTGAAACGGTAAAGCTTGAAGCAGTATCCTTTTTCCTGAGTCAAGGATCCATCTGCAAAACCTCAAAGGCAGTGAGCACTGCCAGTATCTGCATCTTGACACCTGTGCTGGTTACATTTTGCTACCTTGACACAAAACAGGGCTTGTCTGGGAAGAGGGAGTCTCAGCTTAGAGGATCCCAACAGCAGATTGGCCCATAGGCAAGTCTGTGGGACCTTTACTAGACGGATAATTGATTTAAGAGGGCCAAACCTACTGTGACCAGTGCCTACCTCTTGCTGGCCCTGGGTTATATAAGAAAGCAGGCTGAGCTAGCCATGAAAAGCAAGCCTGTGGGCAGTGTTAATCTGTGGCCTCTGCCTCCAGGTTCCTACCCTGACTTCTTTTCATGATGCGCTATGATGTGGCAGTACAAGCGAAATAAACCCTTTCCTCCCCTGGTTGCTTTTGGTCATGCCGTTTCTCACAGCAATAGAAAGCAAATCGCAACAGCATCTAAATACCCTCTCTGTGGAGACGGGGCTCTTTCCAGGATTGGCACAGAAACACCTTGTTCCAGAGAGTTAGGAAATACTTAAAGGGTGGAAAAGATGGCATCGGGTGGCACCAAAGCCAGCCTGAAGGCACCCTGTTCCCAGTGCTGAGAGGACACGGACATCAAATAGCAGGTGCAGCAGATAGAGCACGGAAAGTAAGAAACCCATAAGTCACATGATGTAAGGAATTGAGTAAGTACTCACAAGAGAGCTTTTCCATATGGAAGACGCCGACTAGTAACCGTCACGGGAATAATGGACTTGGCTACTACCATAGTATTCATTAAGCCAAGAAATAGCAATGACGCTGAGACTGGAGAAAGGGAGTTTGATGAGGATCGGGGTGTTTACATGGACACAGAGTCTCTCCCCACATTTTCTAATTACATAGACAAAAAAAGGTAATTTATCATGGAGACACCTGTCTTAATCAAGGGACAAAGGTTAACATCTCTAATAATGGAACAAACGAAGTCACTTACTGCCTGCCAGGCCACTGTAGGAAGAGCATAGCACTGACTATAGTTCTCTACCCAAACACAAGAGAAATCTAATCATGAGGAAATATCAGACAAACCCAGACTGGGAGCCTTCTACTACCCTCAAGGAAGTATCAAAGTCACTAATGTCAAGATGGAGGAACTTTTCCAGGTTAAAAACTTTCTAACAAGACCCAGTAACTGTGAGCTAGAAGTGCAGGTTAGTGGAAGAGCACTTGTCTAGTAGGCACAAGGCCCTTGGTTCAATCCCCAGCACAAAAAAGAAAGCAAGGAAGACAGAGGAAAGGGAGGAAGGGAGAAAGGATATAGGTTAGAGAGAAAAAGGAGCTTATGTGGACAAGAACCCCACCCCCATCCCCAAGTTTAGTCTTAGCACAGAGGTGGGGAGAGGAAGACAGGGAGTGGAAGGGGGAGTGGGGGAGGAGAGGGGATGGAATGGGAGGGGAGAGGAGAGGAGAGAGGAACAAAAAGGAGAGGAAAGGAGAGGAGAGGAGAGGAGAGAAGAGAGGAATGAAGAGAGGAGAGGAGAGAGGATGAGGAGAGAGGAGAGGAGGGGTGAGGGAACAGGAGGGATAGGGAGGGGAGGGAAGAGGAAAGAAGGAGATGGGAGAGAGGGGAGGAGTGGGAAGGGGAGGAGAGGAGAGGAGAAGAGAGAGGAATGAAGAGAGGAGAGGAGAGAGGATGAGGAGAGGAGGGGTGAGGGAACAGGAGGGATAGGGAGGGGAGGGAAGAGGAAAGAAGGAGATGGGGGAGAGGGGAGGAGTGGGAAGAGGAGGAGAGGAAAGGCAGAAGAGAAGGGACAGCCAAATGCAGTAACACATGACTGTATCCGGTTCCTCTTGCTATGTGCAGGGCATTGATGGACCGACTGGTAAAACTTGAATGAGGGCTGACAATGAGATGACAGTAACACATTGACATTAAATTCCTGAATCTAATGACTTCGCTGTAACTAAGTAAGTTCCTGTCTGTTTACCAGAAATGCACATGTAGTACTTGGGAATGAGGACCGTCGGGTCCCGACTTCTCCACAGATTACAAAGGACTCCAAAAACAGGCTTCAAAACAGTTTTCATCAGCGGCCACCAAAAGTTCCAACTTCATTTATCTCACTAAAAGCAAAGGCTACAGCCAACTCAGGCAGCCAAACCTGTTCACCCTGACTGTCAGGGACAGGGTGCCAGGCATGGGCTGGGCGCACACCTCTGTGTCCAGAGGTTCAGACCCAAGGTTTGGCTGGGGAGGGCCAGACCAAGTTGGCCAGTCAAGGCTTAAGAGAGGAATTTCAGCATTAAACTCTCAAGAAGCCTATGGCCTCTGGGGCCCAGAAAAGGAGGCTCTTCCCACACTCCACAGTGGCCAAGACCTTCCCTCGGGCCCAGAGGGCTCAGAAAAGGTGAAGGTTGGGAGGAGACAAAAAGCAGGAAGCAGAGCCTTTGCCCCACTGGCGTGGCTACATCAGGTTGACAATAATAAGTACATATTTGTTAATTTAAGTCTCTACACCTCATTGTCTTTGGACCCCTCTGCCCTGTTCCTAGTGTTGCTGTCCAGACAGGGATTAAACATGACTGGACCAAGGGTTAGTGAAGTGGGGGACCCCCTCCCCAGCCAGCCAAGCTGCTGGTCCAAATTTTGCAAAGTTTAACAGGTTTTATTCCCCCCCCCCACTCTGGGACAGTTTTACAAAAGTGAAGAAAAGAAAAACGGCCTGGGCTAGTAGTATATCTCAGAATCTCAGCACCCAGAAGGCTAGGACAGAAAGATCAAGATTCAAGGCCAGTCTGGGCTACATAGTGAGAGCCTCTGCCTCTCAAACAAACCAACAAAGATGGAAAAGAACTAGATAAATGCCTGTCAATGTGTATCTTCCCTGGATGTCTGAGAGCTGCTGACCACAGACCTGGGCAACTTCAGCCTCATGCCACCCCAGGAGTCGCTGCCTCTCAGCGTCTGTCAAGGGCTGAGCTATAGAGGATGCCCAACAGATGCCGAGTTTCTCTGTGGGTTTATGTCCTTTGTTTTGTTGGGGGAGGAGGTTTCTACAGTTTCCGTTCGTTTCTAGACTGAGACCAGCCCAGCCTCCACCCCTGTATGTAGCCTATGCCAGCTCCTACCTCAACCTGCCTACTGCTGTGATTACAGGAATGGACCATTCCCCGCATCATGTTTGTCCGATGGTTTTGATCTACTCTGTTCTGCTCTTTTTGCTTTCCTCTGTTTCAGAGACAGGGTCTTACTATATAACCCAAGCTGACCTGGAACTCACAATCCTCCTGCCTCAGCTCAGGAATCCAGTCACTCCCTGCTTGTATGTTCCTGTGTGGGTGCTTGCTCAGAGCCTTGGTCTGCATGCCTGGAAGGCAAAGAGAGGTGACGTACTTCATCCTGACTTTGTCAGCCTGCACAGGCCTCTCCGAGGCATTTGATCCTTTAGTACGTGCTTGTATAAGAGGACGAGGTCACAATGTGACATCAGAAGAACTGACGAGCTCTTGGCCCCACATGAATGATGGCTCCCAGGATGAGAAGCCAGGCACTAAAGAGACACAAAATGGAGGCTAAAATGGTTGCTGTCACTAGGCACAGCGATGGGGTCAGCAGCCTGCCCTCAAGCACTGTCCATTGCACTGAACAGGCCTCGCTTGCTACAGCTAGGTGGGTCCCTGTCCAAGAAGGTGGCAGTTACACAAAAGGGTTAACAGGAATTCGCTCCCTACAAATGTTCACCAAACCCTAGGCAGTTGTGCATCTGGGTCCTGATGGGACAGACTAGACCTCGACAAAGCATGAAACACTAAGGAGGCAGGCAAGGCTGTGCCCAGGCTGAGCTCTGGAACTCCAGTGACAATGACAGGCTCTTCAGGCTGAACCAGCCCAGGGATGGGACATCAGGTGACACAGGGATCTCTTTGGGTTTGTAAGACCTTTTCCCAACTGGTCTAAAAGCCATGTGTACATCACTGAGCCCCCGAACTGATAGGGTACTCAGAGATTCAGGAACTGGCAATGGGTATCACCAAAAAAATGGCAGCATGTGTTTGTTCCTGCCTGGGTCCAGCATCTGACCCCACAGTGACCTCCCTCCTCCCCAGTCTGGGCTGACTCATGCTTCCAGAATGGGGACTGAGTGTTCTGGCTACCTAGCCACAAGTGACTCACATCTCATCCAGAGGATGCTGTAGAAAGGGCTTGTGACAGCTGTCAGCTCTCAAAACAGACTCACTTATCACTTCCGAAGCACTTCCCGTATAATGACCCTGGGGAGGTAAAAGCATCTTCCCCTTTTTATAAAGGAGGAAAGAGAGAACCAAAAAGGAAGCCCACCCAGCTCTCCCGAAGGAGCCAGGCCTGGCTGCTCTTAGAGGAGCATCCGACATCATAAGATCCTTCCAGCCCCAGCTCAGACACTGGGTGGGGCTAGCATGGTCCACAGTCAGTCTGAAGGCACAAGCTGCACCCGGAAGGAGCTTCACAGGGAGGTGTCCTTGCACTCCTTGGTCCCGGCCGTGCGGGAGTGGGTGGGTGGGTGGGTAAGGCGTAAGGGCAATGTAGCCTCTTTTTCATTCCTGTGGTTTCAGGTGGCCGCTGAGTCAGACTTAAGTGACCGGGGACTCATAGTGTCCTAGGTCAATCTGGCATTTCTTTAAAAGCTTACAAATATCTAAGTGTATACCATTTCAGCTGCCATACCTCAGAACCACAGGGCACACACACTGCTTTCTCCAGCACTCCTCACGGAGTACATAGGGCAACAAAAGCCTTCTGAGGGCCTATCTCCATCATGAGCATGTGAAGACACAGGTGTGCACATCTGCCTAACTCAGGCAAACAGCCGGGCCCTCGCAGGTATATGGTCCCCGTACAAGCCCTAGCTGTCCTCAGTTCTCAGGCACCCAAGTGTCTCTATGCTGCTCCTGTGTCCCAAATCCCCAGGTTACTATGAGATGTGGAGGCTACGGTGCACAAAAGCATGTGTGTGCACACACACCCACTGCAAACAAGTGCATACCCAAGTGCTCACACAGAAACCTGGGGTGAGACTACAAACAAGAAGAGACACCACTGGCCAGAAGCTACAATCCTCAGTCTCACCTCTAGGAGTCACTGTCAAGGTCTCTGCCCCAAACCTAGACTCGGAGACAGGAAGGATAAAGGAGACCTAAGGAACAAACTCCCCCTCAGCCCTACCACCCGCCAGGTGGGCAGCAGGTGGCACCACTGGGCTGCTGATTAGGACTCAGCTTTCCTTGTGGTGGCAGGAGAGGGACGTGCTGGTGGCTAGGTTCATGTAGGATATGGGATAATCTCCTATCCAGGCAGGCAGCTTGAACTCAGGGAGACTGAACCCCAGGAGGAGATAAGAACTGAAGAACACTGGAGGAAGTGGGAAGAGAAGGGGGAGGGGGAGGGGCACTGGGTGAGGAGATGGGGACGATGAAGCAAGAGAGGAGTGGGCTGAGAGGGATGAGGAAGAGAAGAGGGACTCGACAGGGACAGAGCAGAGCAGAAAGGCACGGGGAGGGGACAGCATGGCTGTCACGTAGGCATGTATCACCAGTCATAGCTCCCTTGTCCTGACAGCCCAGGCTTGGGTCAGGACATGGAACTATATCTCCTTAGTCTCCCAGGGAGCCTGTAACTGAGCCTGCTAGAGCCAGAACTCCAAAAGCAGAGATCCCAGTGCACGGACAAGGTATGGCAAGGTACAGTAACCTCTCTCTCTCTCTCTCTCTCTCTCTCTCTCTCTCTCTCCCTGGGGCTGGCTCTCTCCGCTGACCTCTGCTGACTAGACTGTCCCAGCCAGAGCACTTTGGCATAGGCTAGCTAGAATACTACATCCAGCAAGTCCTGAGTGGCAGACAAATGTGTCCCAGAGCATAGGCAGAGGTGACTGAGCAGTGCTGGAGGGTGTCCCCCATACCCTGGAATCGCCACAGCCCTGCCCAGAGGTCTCCTCCAAGTATAAAGATAGTAAGGACCCCAAGACAAGGCCAGAAGTCTTTGTTGCCTAGACCCCTCCTGCGCTGCTGTGCATGGAATCAAAGTTAAACAACAAAGTGGACGCTGTGGGCCCTGTGCTGCCCTGTAGGTGACACCTGTCATTTAGGCCTAACCAGTGATACAGTCTTCCTTGTCCTTTCTGCCCCGGGGGGCCTAGGAGGGTCTGAGAGACCTCCTCGCACAGAGAAGAGAGACCTCTGGGACAGACTGTTTGTCATGGTGGCTTCATTCCCAGAATTCCCTGTCCCTCCAGCACCCAAGCACTCCCAGAGGTCAGCAGAGGCAGTACTGTGAGGTAGACCAGCCTTCAAGGCCTAAAAAGGAGTTGCTGAGGGAGCCACGATACCAATTTGGCCCTCAATCTCCCCCTGTATCAGAGCCCTGGTACCAAAGCCTCAACCCCATGCAGGTAGGTGACCTCACTTTCTCACTTCGCTCCCCTCCCCCACCTCCCATCCTCCTCCTTGGTGAAACCAGAAGGCAAACCTCCCATAGCACTCTAGTCCGTATGGGAGCATAGCAAAGCCTGTTCAAAGATCCCTTCCATGGCTACCCACTTCCCACACACAGGAAGCACCCACCTCTGACTGTTTCTACACCTTTGTGGCTTTATCTGCAGATGGTAAGAGGCCCTGCCTGCTCCCAAATCACAGGACTGTTCTCAGGTCTCTGACTGCTGGTGTCTCCCCTGTACAACCACACCCCTCCATTGTGAGTGGGTAGGGTGTGCACCTCAGAGCCTCCGGCCCCCTGGAAACCCTTCCTGGAGCAGACTGCCCCTGAATATTTATCTGAATTTCTCCTAATCTGCAATTCCCCCTGCTGTGAGGACTCGGGGTATCTCTGCCAAATTAGTATCTTTAGCACCTCACATGCCACTCAACACCTCAGAGGTGTTGATGGATATTACCAACGATTATTAAACACCAGTAATTTCATCATGTTGTGATTCTGGCTCCTCTTGCCCAGAGGCAGCTGGGATAGACAGCTGGAAGTCACTACTCAACCCTCCACTGAAGGCTCTCTCTGTCTCTCTGTCTCTCTCTCTGTCTCTCTCTCTCTCTCTCTCTCTGTGTGTGTGTGTCTCTGTCTCTGTCTCTCTCTCTCTCTCTCTCTCTCTCTCTCTCTTTCTCTCTCTTTCTCTCTCTCCCTCTCTCTCTCTTTCTGGTACTCGACCTGCCTTTGCTATGGGGTTCACAGGCCTCAGCAGAACCATCACAGACTTGAGGCCTAAGGACTGTACCAGGGACTGCTGACCAGCTAGTCCCTAAGAAGGGTAGTCACACTCTGCGTCCACACCAGGCTCCAAGTTCTGAAGTCACTTTGATAGTACAAGGCCTGTGGGTGCACCAGAGGGCCTATGACTCCTCCACAACCTGCCAAAAATCCTTAGGGCTTCCTCAGAGCGGCCCAGAGGCTCCAAGGAGTGACATCATCTCTTCTCAACAGTAGCTAGAGCAAGAAGATGATACTGTGAGCCCTGCCCTTGGGAAGCTTCCAGGAAATGAGGAACAACACCCAGGACCAGGAAGACCCAGGTACAAAGGCCAGGCTACCACTCAGACAGACACAACACAGTGAAGATGACATCCACAGTGGTGAGAATGGTGGTCCCCGTTCAGCCTCCAAGCTAAGCCGTTTAACCCTTGAGGCTGTGGAGTAGGCAGGGTGCTAGCTTCAGAGATCTAGCTCCACTCATCCCCAGTGGTGGGACGAGAATACAAACGGAGATCCCCCAGCACCCACGCACTTGCCCTCACTTCTTGGCCACCCTAAGCTCCAGGCTGGGGCTTGTCACTTCCCTTTCCCTCTACCAATAACATAGCCCTTCCCAGTGAGGCTCCCCTTAAACCACAGCTGAGGCAGCCACGGCTGTCTCCACCCACACCCACAGCCTCTTAGGTTTCACCCTGGAGTTTCCCAAGTCTCCTCTGTGCTCCGAATGAACCGCATGCCCCATTTTACAGATAAGAAACCAGAGGGTTAAGAATGTTAAGTAACTAGCCCAAGGTCACACAGCTGGGAAACAAATGAGCCTGGTTAGAACTCGGGTCATTAGCTCACCCATTTGTGTTCCAGGCAATTAGGGAAGGGGAATTAACAACCCGGGCTGCTAATGGTCCCAGGGAGAAAGGTCCCAGAGTTGACTAAGGCAACTGGGCCTTGAGAAATGGACTGGTCCGCATGGTCAGAGCAGGAAGAGGGAGACGAATACAGAGAAGGGCAGAAAGGGAGGTGGCAAGGGACTTGTCCAAACTGGGGAGACATCGGGACACAGCAGGAGAAGCCGTGGAATGGGAGTCACTCCGTGTGTCCCCTTAACTTGTTGTGTGACATTAAGTGAACCCCTTCCCTCTTTTGATGCCTTGTCTATATATAAAGACTAATTAAGCCTGGGTGGCCTCTTGCGTCCCATCGGACCCTGACATCATGGGTTGCCACTGAGCCAAGAAATGAAGACTCTGAGAACAGACACTTGGGCATGGCAGGGGATAGGATAGCACTGTCTGGCAGGGGCCTGGCTAATACAGCCTCTAAACGGAAGCTGAGGGTTGAGCCCAGACACACAGGGCAGTGGCCCCAGTAGCCTCCTCACCATCTTTGGAACATGTGTGAACTCACTAAGGAGTTCCAGCCTGTAGCTGCTGGAATCTGAAGATAAGAAGTCCGAACAGGATGTGGGCTCACAGGGAGGAAATGGAACATGCCCACCACTACCTAACATGTGTGATGCCTAGTCACCCTCAGGAAAAGGAGAGGTCCTTGGACAAGGGTCAGAGAAAAATCCCTAGAAGGATGGAGACTTCAGAACAGAAACAAGTGGTCTGCAGACTGGAGGGTATTTGAAGATCAAGTTAGTCCCCAGTCGAAACTGCATGGCACCTACTTTTAAATAGATTCCAAACCTCGAAGGGTAACCGTCCCTACAGTTCAACAGCCCAGATGCTGTGTGCTCAGAGCCATCAGGGCAGAAAAAAATCTCTTATCTACAGACAGTGGACATGTATGTGAACGCAGACACACAGAGAGACTGCTACTCGGAACTCCAACAAAGCCCATCCTAGGTCATTCATCTCTTCTAAGCACAGCCTTTCAAACAGCCTCCACCTAACACTGGTGGAGCCACCTGGGAAGTCAGTCTTGCTGTCTTGCCTTGTCCCATCTTGCTGCTTTTCCTTTGAGACTCAAGAGGCACCTGATGGAAACAGTCCACCTACTCCACACGGCTTCTTCCGCCTCTTGGAAGGCGAATGTAGCCCTTCTCTCTCCCACCTATTTGGCCTCTTGCTATCCTGTCTCCTTCACCACAGAAGGTCAACTGAGGCGGGACATGCAGGAGCCCTGCAGTCTGTTTCTGATGCTAACCCCCCGTCCTGCCCCCTACCCTCCCCCCCCGGACCCATCTCATCTGTCCAGTGGGAAATCCTTTCTGTAGTTTAATCTCAGGGCCTCACACCATCTATCTGGAGTCTGAGGTGACAGGGGCTTAGCTAGCTAGTTGGAAGAGTTGCCTCCTTACAGGGGAGAAGGCCAGAAGAGAGATTACTGAGGCGCCGGGCCCAGGGCTGTGACATGCACCTGCCACAGCTCCAGGGAGATCAGGGACCTGCCAATTTACCCCGCCCCATGAGCTCATGGTTACATCTGCCAGGCGCTGGCCTTGGGGAGCAGGTGCTGACAACAGAGCCTGGGCACAGGGCCGAGGACAGGAAGGCGGGAAAGCTGCTGAGGGCCAACAGCAAAACCATCCTACAAGACTCGAATGCAACGGCCCTCTGGCCTCCACATGTGACCTCTAACCACTTATGACCTCTGGCCACGTGTGACCTCTGACTACGCGTGACCTCTGGCCACCCGTGCCCCACCATCTCTGTTCCTCCTCAGGCCCCTGACTCTGGGCACAGCCTCTTTCTCATGGTCCTCTCTCTGGAGATCACGGATGGGAGGAGGGCAGGTCACTCCACTTCCCCGGTGATATTCTCCCTACTGTGTCTCCCCGGGGACTCTGGACAGTGGCCCTGTGTTAAGAGTTTGCTGGGCAGGAGATGGTCACCCAAATGCTGTCATCTCTGAGGCTGTTGTAGGCACACACCTAAATGCCAGTTATAAAGTGACTATAAATCCCCAAATAGATGCCTCTGTTCCGGTACCAGCACACCCCTAGAGGTGGGACAAAATGGAAGTCAAGCCCAACCCGGGTACATTGAGCCAATGGGGTCAAGAACCTTACAGTCCTTAGTAAGACAGACTGCAGCTTTCACATCACAGGACAGGTGACCAACCCAGAAATGTCAGGAACTGGACCACCAGAGACAACCATCATATCCTAGTTTGTGTGCCCAGGTCCAGGGAGCGATCATAAACAAATGCTCCCCAGAGTCTTTTCCACCAGCTCCCCAGCCCTGCCTCATCCTGCTAACCAAGGGACCCCCTCTCCCTCTTCCCCATCCTTGCCCTCACTTAAAATCCCCCTTCAGATGTGCAAACGCCCAGGCTGCACAGCCCAGAAGCGGGAGGGACTCTGACTCTGAGAAGACAGGCAACTGGCTCTAGAACTATCTCTGAGCTCCTCTCAGACTCTCCTTTGGTTTCACCCCAGGAAGCCACTGTCCCTCCTTTCTCCTCAAGTCCCATGGAGAAGACACTTAGGTGATCTATTTCCCACATTTTCCAGAGAGGAGGACCTGGCTTAAAGCCATACCACATTTCCATGTCACCAAGAGGGCTGGGCAGGCATGTTGCTGGACAGTCCCCACCCAGGAGGAGGCAGAGTAAATTCCCAGAGTAGCCAGTCACTGAGTCGGGTCGTGGGTGTGGGGTCTCTCGGGACTGGAGGGTTCCTCGATGATGAAGCCAGCCTGCCTATGGCCTCCCGCCACCGCAGAGACAGCCTGGTCTTTCCCAGCTTATCCCACGCTGCCCTTTCAGGAAGCTTTCCTCTGCAGACCCCACCCAGCTTTAACCACGGCTTACACCGCGTCCCCTCTGCACGTAGATGCAAAGTTTACTGTGTGCTCAGTCACCTTGCTTATGTGTTACCTTGCAAATGTTCTCATAGATCTCTGCGAGAGTCTCGAGCGTTAATTAAGTCCATTTTGCTAGAGGATTAGTCCCTGCCCTTAAGGAGTGCCAAGGAACACTCTGGAATTGAAGTCGCATCTCTCTTGCTGCAATTTTTTTTCCTCTTGATAATCAAGCAGTCTCCCTGAGGAAACTCCCCTCAGTAAGCAGCTTCTCCCCATGTCTCCTGCTTGGACTCTCCGGGAAGCCCTAGATAAGGTCGAATGGGGGCAGGAATCTCTGGAGTGTCTGGGAGAGATCAGTCTCTCTTCAAAGGAAAGCAGTGCCCTTCTGCATCTTCACCAGAACCCTGTGGGCTCCCCGCAAGGCCGCAGGAAGCTATGGGGAGAGACTGACCTGGGAAGGAACCTTGGTCCTAGCACTTCCTGTCTGTGTGAACTCGACCCCTCTGCACCTTTATTTCACTATCTGTGAGGCGGGCACAGTAATCAGAGCCCTGTGAGGGAATGGGTAGCCAAGCACGGAGCTGAGAAAAACACATTTGTCTGTGTTGTCTGAGTAGTAGAGAGTGGTACGGGACAGGCAGAGAACAAAAGTGGGCCTCCCCAGCACACCTTCCTCATCTCCCTGCAGCTGGGCCAAGAACCCCACTTCTGCTCCTTCAACCCCAAGTCCTTAGCCAACATGACTTACAGGGGAGTCCGGCATCAGGAAATGCTTTTTATAAAAGCAGATCAATGGGCCTGGGGAGTTGGCTTCTTGGGTAAGAGCTCTTGTTGTTTAAGCTTGAGGACTTGAGATCAAAGCCCCAGCATCCATGCAAAACCCCGGCTGTGGCTTCATGCTCCTGTAACCCAGCACGGTCGGAGGTAGACAGGAGGGTCCCTGGAGCTTGCTGGCTTCCAGCCTTGCTCCAGGTTCAGTGAGAGACCCTCCCTCAAGGGAGTGGGCCTCAAAGGAGTAGAAAATGACAGCAGGACACTCAAGTTTCTCTCACCTCTGTGAGCACGCACATAACTCTGTATACCCACACATATACCACACAGCATTCACACCCCAACAATCGGACCAATGTGGGAGGCATTTATGGGAAGACACCGAATCTCTGAAACCAAGTCCTTTCCCCAACTCCCCAGCTTACCCTGAGTACAGGCCTTACTGGGGGCCAGCGGCAGGGCTGGCAGTGAGGGCTACTGGAGTCTCCCGAGGGCCAGCACTCTTACCCCTCTCATCTGCTATGGAAAGTGTTTTCTGATGCCCTCGCCCCAGCCATAAGCTAGGTTGGCTAAGGACTCAGGATTGAAGGAGAAGGAGTAATGGTTCATGGGGCAGGTGTGTCTGGAAGGCCTTCTTTTATACTCTGCCTGCCTAGCACCACATACTAACTACTCCTCGATGCCAAACCAGATCTTCTCCAGGAAAATGTGGAGAGAAGGAGCTTCTGAGAGCTGGGGCAAGAAGGGGCGAGCCTCTGCTGGAGGTGCCACACCAGGACAGAATACAGAGACTCTGGAGGGAAGTCCCCACTGTCCTGGTCCTGCCCTCAAATGGCAGACTGTCAGTCATGGGTTATTTTGTGTACAGAATGTATTTTACGTAGAGGCCAGCACATATGTGTTGTCATGAAACTGCTTTGTAATGCATTATCAGCTCTCAGCCCTCGTGACCCTCCAGTGAGTCACAAACAAACATCTGAGAAATCTTGTTACAGGTAACGTGAGCAAGGTTCAGCTCAAGGGAGTGAATGCTCCCGCCAGGAGAGTGAGTGCTCCCATCAGGACAGGGAGGGAGCGCTCCCACCAGGACAAGGAGTGAGTGCTCCCACCAGGACAGAGAGGGAGTGCTCCCACCAGGATAGGGAGTGAGTGCTCCCACCAGGACAGGGAGGGAGTGCTCCCACCAGGACAGGGAGTGAGTGCTCCCACCAGGACAGGGAGGGAGTGCTCCCACCAGGACAGGGAGTGAGTGCTCCCACCAGGACAGGGAGGGAGTGCTCCCACCAGGACAGGGAGTGAGTGCTCCCATCAGGACAGGGAGGGAGCGCTCCCACCAGGACAAGGAGTGAGTGCTCCCACCAGGACAGGGAGGGAGCGCTCCCACCAGGACAGGGAGTGAGTGCTCCCATCAGGACAGGGAGGGAGTGTTCCCACCAGGACAGGGACACCAAGTCAGCAGACGAGAGAGCCAGCATATTGCATCAGCTCCTTCCTCCATCCCTTACTTATAAGGTCTCATAAGTGGAGAGACAGGGCCACAGATGAGGAGGCAGAGAGAAAGTCACCCTGGCTGTCCCTCTGGGCCAGCCTCTCAACACACGGTCTCCCTCCTCCCAGTAGCTAGAGCACCAGAGGCCCTTCACAGTGAGTCAAGACCTGAGGAGGCTTTGTAAAAATGAAAGATGAGTTTGCCACTCACTTCAAGACCCACATCCACAGCCGGGTGTGCATCTCTCAAACTGGGAAAACTTTTAGTAAATCTCTATGTGTAAGGCATGGCTCTGGGCTCCTCGCCCATCCAAGTAAACTTCAAGTGGAGAGAGCAAACCCGTAGGAAGGGATATGAAGAAGATGGAACCGGTTCCAAGCTGTGAAAATACAAACAAGAAGAAGCTGTAAGTTCACTTGACGGGGCAGCAGGAGCAGTAACCCTCCTGCTTCCTCCTTCAGAATCCAGAGGCCATTTTAACATCATTTCAGTCATAACAAAGATATGGTGAGAAAGGTTAGTGACCTTCTTACAAGGGAGCTTGCCCAGGACCTTAAGACTCCCTGGCAGTCCTACAATCCCTTGTTCCTCAGAGGCTGTCCCAGACCAGAGAGGCCTTCTCAGAAGGGACATCTCAGCTCCTGTTGGCCTGCACTGTCTATGGTGATTGAAGGAGATCAGATTGCCCACTAGGGTCCAGAGGAGAATACCTCAGCAGCTCAGCAGCAGACACCAGCCCTGCCCAGAAAGAAGGCAGAGCCCACACCTGGGGCTCTCGGCCTAGGAATGCTACCTGCCTGCTGAAATCCTGGCCTACACGAGCACCCTAAGGGCTGTGGGAGGGGGTGGAACTGGTGCTACCCCCACCCCCACAGACACCAAGCAGGAAGTGTGTGGAGCTCGTCAACATCTCTCTAGCCACCAGGCCAGTGGCCCGGTGGCTGCCAAATAATGGGGCAGGAGCCAGGTCATTAGGCAGTGAGACTGTCATTAGAGCAGATGATGCCACCATGTACAGACAATAGCAAATAGTCATTAGCGGCTGTGTCACGGGGTGAGGCAATGCTGTGTGGGGGAGGGGACGGCCCTGGGTCCAGGGGAGTCTACACGCAAATACACACAGGCACACAACGAGAGGAGTGCACACCCACTAAAGTACTCACAAGCGGGAGTGTGAGTGGAGACACTCCCGCCCTCACGTCCACTCCGGGGTATAAAGACACACTTGTATCTCTATACACTCAAACACATGTTTTACGTCCACATGCGCAAATGGCCACACACACTCCCATTACAGTGTATCAGCAGACACTTGAGCATTCACACACCAAGGTGGGCTGTTAGCAGATGCAGAGACGTGTCTGCTCATGTTCACGCAGGGGAGAGAACATAGCCACATCCACACACGCACACAGGCATGCGAGGCGCATGTTCCCGAGGGGGTGTGGGAAATGGTGTTCACACGCCCAGGCATGTACTTTTTCATACACGTGGAGTGTGGGTGGGTATACTCACATGGTCACACATGAAGGCCATGACTAAAGATATATACGCACTCTCCCACGTGAGCTAACTAGACACGTTGTCCAAGAGGTCTCCAGGGTCTGAAGATCCCTGTGAATGTAGGTGTCTCTAGGGTTGTTCCCTGTGAGATTGCACACACTGCAGAGATCTGTGACAGAGTGGTCCATGGTGCTCCTGTGCATTGCAGTCTTACCTTCCTCATCTGTTGCCATCAGGTTGCAGGGCCCTGGGGCCAGTAGGTGGGTAGGAAGCCCAGCCTGGGCTACTATTACATGAGTATATACAGACTGCAGAGAGATATCTCGACAGCACAGACCCCATGTGGAGGAATAGCTCACTGCAAATAGTCATTAGATTCCAGCCTTATCGGGTGCTGTTTGTCATCTCTGGACACAGCCGAAGGCACCTCAGAGAAGAGCTGAGGTCATCAGATTCCCGCTGCCCAGTCATGTAGGACATTTCTGAACTCAGCTGCGTCCATTGGCCACACCCTCCTGCTTGCATCCTCCCAGGACCCTTCCGCACCTCTCCTCTATCTATGCCAAGTTCATATCTTATCTCCCAACTCCCTCCAGAAACTCAGACATTAACTGAGGGACTGAGCCCCTAAACATGAGCAGGGCTGGAGTAGGGGCAGAAGATCTAGGTGAAAACCCCAATCCTCACAGTGGAGTGCAGTAGCTCTGGGCTTGCCTGGATGTGGCAGCATGCCTGAACACTGGCACATGAATTGTGGGACACAAGGAAGGACTCCTACCTCCTTCCTGGGACACAGTGGACAGGCCACATGCAAGCTGGTATTTTACATACCAGCTACCCTGGAGACTCCCACATTTCTCTGTATCAGGGGATCCCCAACAGATGTCGACGGTGTTGTAAATGCTTGAGGGCCGGACCACGAAGCTCCTTGGTCATGTCAATGCCGGAAACACAGAGACCCAAGGACTGGAGTCAAGGTTTCTGGTTCCACATCTCCGCAAGTCTCCTACATGGGCACTGAGGACCATTACCTGGGTGTGAGCCACCTGGAACCTGGTGGCTCCCCATCTGCCTGCTCTTTACCAGATCTGGGCAGCTCGTCAGTTGGAGCAGAGCCTAGTGTCACTGTAGGGTTGCTGCCACCTGGCAGGTGCACTGATCTCTCCACAGGGAGTAGAGAGGTAGGTTTCGAGGTTTCGGTCTATTATCAGACCAGATAAAGGCAGTCTCTAGAGCTTGCTGGAGAGATTTGGACTTACAAATAAGCATCTCCAACGTGCCCCACCACTCCCCTAGTCTCCTTTGTCAGCTGTCCACCTCCCAATGACTCTTTGTTCCTCTCTAAAAGCAGCCCCAGGGAGAGGGACAGCTCCTAAACAGCTGTATGCTGTGAAGGGGCGGGGAAGAATACGGAGGCTGGAACCAGCCAGACAGGGGTGGCTGGAAGCTGAGGCTAGGTAGGAAGGGATCCTGGAACTCAGAAAGCCTTGGTCTTGGGGGGCATGCAGTATGTTCACTCCTGTGGTGAGAGGATGCATCTTCTGCACAAATTCTGCCTGACTTGTCTTGTCCCACTGCTTGACACAGGGCTTGCACCGTGGAGGGAAATCACCAAACCATTTCCTGTGTGGATGACCAAAGAAAGGGGAAGGTGGGATTGATGCTTTCTCCGATGGCCTAGATTCCAGGAGTGCCTGGAGGAGGGAAGTGGGGGTCCTCAGAGAGGGAAGGAAGAGATGATCGCCTGAGAGAGTCATGGAAATCGATACCAACCCAAGCTGCTCACCCACTGTACACGTGGTTACAGAATCATGGTTAAAGAAACACCCCTGCTATAGCCAAGGTTGAACTGAGAGCTCTCCCTCAAAGCAAGGGGAGGAAGTCTCAGAGAAAACTTCCTGCAGGAAGGAACAGATGGAACAAGCCAAAAGGTCAGTGCAGAGGCTCTGAGGAGGCTAGAAGAAGCAAGCTCTGAGTATGCGTGTGTCTAAGACCTGCAGGAGCCATCCTCGAGGCTGGAAGTGAACTGGGCATAGTGGGTGGCACACAGGGTGGCACACATGGTGGTGGCACGCAGAGTGGACACACTCAGGGGGGGACACTGTTTCTCAGGCTGTCATTTCCTCCTGACTGGCAAGCAGGTGGAAGGATGTTGTTGGGGACCTAAGCTGCCCTACAACCCCTCATCCCTCCCCTGAAGGCATCAGCAGCAAGCGGAAGCAGGGGCCCTCTGCCAGTTTCCCCTTGTGCAATCCTTCTTCCTGCTCCTCTCCACCCAGAGGCAGGCCTGACAGCTATGCCAAGAGGCCTCTGGCATGAACCCAGCACCTGAAGAACTGGCCACAGGCTGGTTTTCCCAAGGGAGGGCGGGGCAGCTGAAGCTTGGACCAGAGAAAACTAAATATTCCATGCTGGGTCCTATCTGCAAAAGGGAAGAGCCTGGCACCTCTGAGTTGTCCCTGCTCTGCCCCAAGTACATATTTCTCTATATTCTAGACCCACTAAGGCTTATAGTCACCGGAGGAAACTTGCAAGGACACCCTCCCCGTCTCAACCACAGAGCTTTGTTTTTCTTCTAATTTACCCCTATTTATTGAGACAGGATGCTACTGTGTAACCAGAACTTGCTATGTAGCCCCAGCTGGTCTCAAACTCACAGAGATCCTCCTGAATGCTGGGACTAAAGGCACGAGCTACCACATTCAGTCAACCACCAAGATTTCAGCTGTGACAGAAAGATAACAGGGTCCCCAGATACTGGATGGGGAAATACAAGGAATAGTATATATAGGACTCAGTATAATACAGGCCTCTGTGGGTCAACTGCTTGTCACCTTCCTGAGACTCCAGGGCAAGGACCCTGTGTTGACATGGGATTTATCCAACTCAGCCCAGGCAAGCAGCCAACCAGGTCCTGCAAAGCCAGGGCCCACAGGTCACCCTCTTACCATCTACATCCACACACAGACTCCTGCACAGACCACTCAGGGCCTGTGACTCCGAGATATCCCACAGCTCTTGGTGATAAGTCCTCTGTCCCAGTAGGCAGAACGAACGCTCTGTGTACAAGATGACCTTTTACTTAGAAATGGCTAGCGCCAAGACCTACTGTGTGCCAGATTCTATGTGAAGAAGTGTGGAAACAAAGGAATTGAACCCTCACCCACCCCTGCATTCACAGAACTTGGCTCAGCCGAAAGGCAGATGCAAACACGTCAACAGCCAACAATAAATAACTACAAATTGGGCTAAGTGGGCTGAGGACGGGAAAGCGCAATTAGCCTTGCGGCCTCCCCAGCCCTTAAGGCCTGCCCTTATTACACAGTTGGGTATGCTGTCCCTTCCCAGGGTTCACTGGCTAAAGGTCTGGTTCGCACTGCAGGCTGAGAGCCTGACAGAGCAGGGGGCAGTGGCAAATGGCGAGGGAGCCCTCGTTGAACCAAACTATGAAAAAAAAATTATTTTTAAAAAATGAGTGTTCGGCGTAGCCTAATGTTAGGAATCTAGAGAGACCAGGCGTTTGACTAAATCACACAGCTGCTAAACCAGACAAGAAGTCAGATGTCCCAACTCTGGGCCAATGGTCCCCATAACACCCACCCATTCGCCTGTCTCGATATCCTCACAGCCTGTCTTGAACTAGGATGTAGCCTCCAGGGATCCACAGCGCACTGACTCACCTCCAAGGCTCTGAACACTGTCTAGTCAAGCCTCTGATGTCAGCGTTTCACATCAGAGATGTCCCACACGGAACATGGCGTGGCCACACGCCACTGTCCAGGTGTGGCTATACAGAGGGTGGACTGCCACAGGAAAGAAACTGCGAGGAGCTGGGAAGAGGAGGGGTATGCAGGGAGCCACAGAAGAAGGACTTTGGCCCAGCGGTGTAATGCTTACACTATAGCTTCTTGGCTCCTGGGAAATCAGGATTCCTCTGAGCTCCACAGTACCTGTGACACTCCAATGATACCAGCTCCTGTCACCACTGTCACCATCCCACACAGATCTGTACTGCCCAGCTTGTACTTGGAGCACTCTTCCTCTACTCTGCCCCCACAACTCTTCCTCTTCCTCCAGGCCTTGGGCCCCTCCCAGAAGGTATCTCAGAGCTCCTTACCCAGACTAGTGTGCATGCCTCTGACAAGGGTGTATAAAGATTGCCCGGCACACAGAAGGGGCCTCATCTCTCCACCCTTTCTACACCCTGCACCCTTCCCAAAGCCATCCTCCGCTCCCCGCTCCTTAGATTCCACAGTTACAGATGCTCAGAGGTTAGAGAGCCACACACCCCTATCCCTGCCACCCCTACGACCTCGGCTTAGCCCTACTTCCAGGGAAGATCCCCAGAAAGGGAATAAGCGCTGAGAAGGCAGTATCCTCTGTCATGGACAACACGGGAAAACATTTGAAAGAAGCCAAGATGAAGAGAGAAACCTTGGCAGGACCGCGGAAGCCTTCCCATCTTGCCCTGAAGCAGTTCTTTCTTCCTGTATTCCCCTGACTCCCTGATGCTGACTTGAAGGCTGGCCGGTACTCCTACCTATGTTTACTACACAGCAAGCACTTGCCACTCTACTCTCTTGTAGGGAGAGACTGCCAGTGCACAGGCCTGCCTTGGGCCGTCCCAAAGAGAGCAAGACAAGAGGAGAGACACTGAAACTATGACATAGACCTGAATGCCATTTCTATAAGACCAGCCACCCAGACGCCTCTCCTTCCTAACCATGAGGGACAGGTCAGGGAAGACCAGAGAGAACAACAGGAAATCGTGGAAGAGAAGCAGATAAGAGTAAGGGAGGCAGGTCAGAGGTCACTGGGAGTGATAAAGGATATCTCCAGAGTCCCAGATGGCCACAAAGATCCTCATATCCTTGCCAGTCTGCATTGCCCAGATCCATGCATGCCTGAGGCATATCCAAGAAGGACCTGAGCAGACACCAATGAAACTCAATATTCCCCATCTCCTGCCCTTACTAACACAGACTTCAATTTGATAGGCACTCGTTCCCTGGGGCCCTGGCTCCTAAAAGGCCTGGAGAGGGTCCTCTCTGAGCTCAGCCTCTGGTCAGTGAGAATCTGTTCAAATGGATCTCAGGGGTGCCGAAGAGAGGGAAGTAGAGACAGTGGATGACAGGGACCAAGGAGTAGGTGTGGCAGAGTTTGTTTATTTGGAGCTTTTTTTTTTTTTTTTTGCTGCTGTTCCTGTTTGACAATCACAGCTGTGGCAGTCAAAGACACCTCTACAGATAGCACCCAAAGAGAGCGAGAAGCTGAGAGGAGGCACCAGGTAGCTCCCATGTCCCACCCCATAGCCGTCATAGCCACCATTCTTCTAGGGAGGCAAGAACACCCCCAAGGAAAACCCCCCCAGAGACAAACGCCTCAATGCCAGCTGGGAGGGACAACTCACTGTGGCTTACCAAGAACCCGTCAAAATCAAAAGGATGTGACAGGCTGAACCGACCGAAGCCAACAGTAAGGAGACAAAACCAGCTTTGGTCTTGGCCCCTACCCCACCCTTCCCATGGCATTCAAAGTCACCATGGACAACCGGTGCTCTGAGACCAGGCACATCACCCCACCCTCTGTACTGAGGACGGCGAATTCATCCGGCATGTACCTTAAATGGAGGCCACGGTGAGGAGTGAGAGAGCACTCAGGCCGAACCGAGTACAGATGCCACCGGCTGCCCCCTCAGAGCACCCCGGGCTGACCAGGAAGGGTATGCCACTAGATCTGACCACATGCCATTCAGATACCAGACCAGGAGAAGTCGGTGGGAGGCTGGGGCAGCCATACCAGACACACCGGGCTGCTGAGTGGGGTACACAGCATGCCACAGAAGTAGGGCATATGTTGTCCTGGGGACCCAGTCATCCATGGCAGATCCTGGAATCCAGGATCTAGATGGACTCCTGATGCAGATCTGTGCCCAAGTGGAGCCAGAAGTGCCCACCAGTGGGAACCAGGCCCGGACCCCAGGCAGATGTAGGTCGTGTGGCTCAGTCACCATGCCTGGTTAAATCTGTGACTGCCTCAGTCTCCTCAGGAGCCGAGTCCCCTTGGTTTTTACAGACACACTTTCTCCGTGCTGAAGGAGACTGTGCTGGACCTAGCAGGGTGGGTAAGAGGAGGCCATCCCTGGACAAGGAGGAACAGACCCTGGCTGAGCCCTGGGCTGAGAATCTCTGTAGTTTCTGGAAGTTCCTTGGGTACCTCGATGTCTGATTCCATACCAGACTTCCCACGAAGAGGGTAAAAGCCGTACGGGTAGCCAGCGAGGAGGAACAAGACGAAGAGTGAGGGAGAAGGCAGGGCGAGGAGCTAGACACCTGGAAGCAGAACCCCAGCCAATCAGAGACCATCTCGGTCCCTGGGGATGGGGGTGTGAAGGGGACTCCGAATCCAGGCCAACTGTTTGGAGTGGGCTCTCCACTCTGCTTATGACTAAAACCTTCAGCCCATTTTTCAGATGAGGGTAAAATCCAGCCACATAGCTGAGGTTTGTTTTCTACCAGTGGGAACAACCACCAAACTGACTGCACACAACCCCATGTCACGTTTCCAAAAACCAAGAGCTCTTGGCCTAGGTCATGTGCTTCCTGCGGGCCTTGAGTGGGGGGGGGGGGCAGTGCACTTGGTTTTTACAGACACACTTTGTAAAAACCAAACTTACCTTGGTTTTTACAGACACACTTTTCTCTGTGCTGAAGGAGACTGTGCTGGACCTAGCAGGATGGGTAAGAGGAGGCCATCCCTGGATAAGGAGGAACAGACCCTGGCTGAGCCCTGGGCTGAGAATCTCTGTAGTTTCAAACTTTGTAAAACTCTCAGTAAGGGAGAGAAGGCAAGAGGGAAGGGGAAATTAGCAGGGGACACTGACAGATAGAAGATAAATAATAAAGGGCTGTTTTCCAACACCACCCTGGCATGGTGCCCAGGGCAGTCGTCTTACCCTTGGAGCTCAGGGCTCCACTTACCTCATCTTTTCCAGAGGTATGCGAGCCCAGCTACGTCAGCCTTCCGGTATGCCGCGATCTGTGGCTGGCTGCCCGCCTTTCTCCCAGCCTCTTCCTTCAGAACTTTGCCTTCTTGGCACTGATCACCCTGCTCCACCCAGCCAGCCCGGCCTCAGGCCCCCTCCTCAGTCGGGTCCCTCTTGCAGGGGACTGTGACAGGCCCCTTCAACAAGGCAGAGCCCCTGTAGGGCAAGCAGAAAGCTGTGGTACGGGGGAGGGGCGGGATCCACATCATCTAACTAACAGGTTGGTCTGGCTTGGAAGAGTCCCGCCCTCCTGTAGCTAATGATCACTATGCAACAGGTGTTTTCGCCTCAGTCCCCAGCCTGGCCCTGGATGTGACAGGAGGCAGCTGCCAGCCACCAACTCCAAAGCTCCCTAGCTCACTGGGGAGCCCTCCAGCTCCCAGGCCCAGGGGGGCCACCATGGCCTACCGCTCCTGCGTCGTTGGCTTCAGCAGCCTCAGTGGCTGTGAGATGACCCCTGCGGGCAGTCCCCAGCCTGGGACCTCAGGATGGGGCAGCTGTGGGCTCCCTGGGCCTGGCTTCAGCTCTCGAAGCCTCACGAGCTGTAGGCCAGCTAGCATCATCCCCAAGGTAACTGTGAACCCCAGCCTGCTGGTGCCTCTCGACCTCAAGGTAGATCCAGCCGTTCAACAGCAGAAGAACCAAGAGAAGGAGGAGATGAAGGTCCTCAATGATAAATTTGCCTCCCTGATTGGCAAGGTGAGCTGAGTGGGAGAGGGTACCAAAACAGAAAAGCCCGGGGCTTCCCCGGGTTTCGGAGCATCGTTCATGCCCCGCCCCCCCATCCCAGCCAATGGGGATGCAGCATGGTTAAACCTGCAGAGATAGGCTAGGAAATCCTGATACATCCTGGTGTGTCTGGCATGAAAGAAACCTCAGGATGACTCTGAGGGGTATTGGATAAGGGCACCCCACCTGGCTTGGGGTGGGAGGGGGTTCAGTGTAAGTGTACCCCTGTAGCAGTCAAGGGGTGCTTCTCAGGAAGGCCTATGGAGGTGTGGCCTGCTGACCTCTGCACAGGAGGGTCGATGGGAGATACTGCTAAGATGCCCTCCTGACCCCAAACCTCTGTTCCAGAAGCATCTCCCTCCCACCCTGCTGGCTTTCCCCATTCATTCATAGAGCTACTGTTGCTGGCAGGTCCGAAGTGAGGGGCGGGGGGCAGAAAGAGGCTGCCACAGAGTTTGTATGAGTAAAGATGCACTTCGGCTCGTCAGGAGAAAGGAATGTAGAGGACTGTGTCAGAATCCAGCCAGCAGCCAACAGCCGCTCTGCTGTGCACACACCTAGGTGGAAGGAACAGGCCTCTAACAACATGGCCCCCGCACTTCCTAGACTCACTGCCTGCAGCTAGCCTAGGGCTTCAGGAAGCCCTGTCTACCTCCCAAGCCTGTGCCCACTCAACCACTTCAAGAAGCCTCTGTGAACAATCCTCCCAGTCCTGCTTCCTCCTGTGTCAGAGTCGCACTAATTGAACTGCATGTTGGCGTGCTAGACACCACAGGGCAGCTCAGAGGCTCATCTCAAATCCCCTTAACTGTAAAGAAAGACATTTCGTGGCATTGTGCAGAACTGGGAAACTGTCTCCCTCACCTCCAAGGAAGGAGAGGTCCAGGCTCCGACCCTGGCCAGTCCTTATCTGCCTCTTAGCTTCTGACTCTGCAAACCCTTGCACATTTCTGGGGTTCTGAGCTGTGGGAATGTACAGACAGGCAGTGAGAATAGAGTGTCACGTGTGGCCAGGATGCCTGAATGCCACGGGAACTTAGCAAGGCGGCTGAGGGCCAGTGCTAACTAACATCACTACCGACGTTTGTTTTCCCAGCTGTGCAGATGAGGCACTAGGACCAGAGAGACTCATTGTGTTGCCTACAGTCACAGAGCCAACAACTCTTATAGTTTATATTTGAAATCAGGTCTGTGTGTGTGTGATGTGTGTGTTTGTGTGTGTGTGTGTGTGTGAGAGAGAGAGAGAGAGAGAGAGAGAGAGAGAGAGAGAGAGAGACAGAGACAGAGTCAGAGACAGAGAGACAGTGAGAGACAGAAACCGAGAGACAGAGAGAGAGAAAGAGAGACAGAGAGAGAGACAGAGACAGAGTCAGAGACAGAGACAGGGAGATAGAAACAGAGAGACAGTGAGAGAGAGACAGAGAGACAGTGAGAGAGAGACAGTGAGAGAGAGACAGAGAGACAGTGAAAGAGAGACAGAAACAGAGACAAAGAGACAGAAACAGAGAGACAGTGAGACAGAGACAGAGAGACAGAGACAGGGAGACAGAAACAGAGAGACAGTGAGACAGAGACTAAGAGACAGAAACAGAGAAAGAGACAGAGACAGAGAGACAGAGACTGAGGGACAGACAGAGAGAAAGAGACAGACAGACAGAGAGACAGAGAGACAGAGACAGAGCCAGAGACAGAGACAGAGAGAGAGGCCTGAGGCAGAAATAGTGTCTTTCCCTGCCTCCTCTGACTAATTCAGAGTCTCCCCATTTGCACCCAAGATGCCCAGATTGGGGGAAGAGCAAGCAGCCCTTCCCACAGCTGCATAGATGGAACCCACGGCCCAGGAGGCAGGCCCTGCAGAGATGCCTCCTTGACAAGCCTGGCTAATCCCTTAAAAGGAGTGCTTCGCTGAACTATGTAATTTGGCTCCCATCGGTGACTTTTCTCTCCAAACGACTGCCAATGCTGATGTCACTCCGTGCCACTGCCGTGGGCACCGGGTAGGAACCATGGGCGTGGGCCTAGGGAAGGAGCCCTCACAGTCGGGGTCCTGGACTCAGACCCTTGAAGGTCCTTAGCAGAACTCAAGCCTCCTAGCTCTCAAATTTGACCTTGAGGTGGGGTGCCCTTCACTGTAGGGTACAGGGAACTATGGGTGCCAGCCCTGTTTATCGGAGCCCTGTGCTAAGCAGAGGTTGGGAGAGACCCTGAGAGACTGAAAAAGCATTAGAGCCCTGTTTCTGAGTTTAAATCCTGGACCCACCACCAGCCTGCTGTGTAACCTCAGGTGAACTGCTGAACCTCTCTGGGCCTCAGTGCATACCTGTGTAATGGACTTGTCAATCAAATGGGACAAATTTTGAAAAGTAGTTAGAACACATCTAGCAGATAGTACAAGCTTTCTGATCAAGAAAGTGAATAAGTCTGGTTCAAGGAGTTCCCAGACCTAGCTATCCTCTTCCAACCACACACACCCCAGGCCCGAAGAGTAAGGGGAGCAATGAGGAGGGGCCTATAAGGTAGGGCACAGCCCAGACTTCAGAAAGAGGTACAGGCAGGGGAAGCACAGAAGATGGATTCCAAGCCCAGAGCAAGGCTGGGTCACTGAGCAGAGAGGAGGAAGGAGGACTCCAGTGCTCTCCCCCTTCAAAGCCTTCTGCCTCCCTGAGAAACCAGCGCTTGTAGAAGGGAAGGGAGCGGTTCCTCTAGAACCCAGCAGAGAGGCCTACCGCTGCGGTGTTTGCTTCCCTTGCAGTCTGTGTTTCCTTAAGTAAGTCGCTTACCCTCTCTGTGCCTCAGATTCTGGGGCTCATTAGCCTTTGTTCCTGCCAGTGGGGGACTAACAAAGCCACAGCCATAGGGAAAGAGGAGGGAGGCCTCGGAGGGCAGCGTCCTCTCTATCAGGGATCTCTAACACGCAGACAGCCTAGGCACTGGGGCACTGAGGAAGGACTGTACAGTCCAGGAGCAGAGGTGAACAGCTAGAGACAAGGGTGGGTCATGCCAGCTCTAAAGGTCTCAGATATCCCTGTCGTCAGCCCTGCTGGCATCAGACGCTGGTCAGCTTTCCAGCGGGTCTCTGTGCTCCTTGGCTGAAGCTGGGATGTGACATCTTCCCAGCATGTCAGGGATCCCTGTCAATGTTTCCCTGCTGACTCAGTGGCTGGGACCCTCCCCAAGGTACACACCAGATCCAGCCAAGAGCTGGGGTCCCCTGTAAAAGAAAAGAAAAAAAATCTCACGCCGTAAATCCTGTCCAGCCTGACCTGGTCCCCTGGGATTCCCAGTCTCAGTTTCCCTAACTGCAGGATGAGGGGTAAACAAACCAGGAATTTGCTCTGGAAGCCACCCCCAAAACTGCCACTGTGCCCTGATAGGGCAGGAACCCCACAGCTGCCACTGCGCCCCACAGGGCAAGGGGCACTAGAGGAGAATGCAGTGGCCCCTCTGGGGACTGGGGGTTACTGGGTCTCCCTAGGTCTTTGTTCCCACAGGGAGGAGCCTTTCTGCCTTTAGCAGGTCATGGTTAAAGGTGACTTTTCATCCCCACCCACTGAGACAAGAGACTCCGGAAGACTAATTGAAGTCAGAGGGTATACCTTGGTCCCCCAAGAGCACATGATCTCTACCTACACTGGCTAGCCCAATTCATAGCATCTTCCCACAGAGGTTAGACTAAGGGAAGAACTTCCTGGTATAAAGGTTTTTCTGTTGCTCATGGGTGGAGGTTAAGAGCCTCACGTCTCTCCTCTCACCGCACCCTCAGTGTAAACACGGACTCCTGCTTGTCAAAACGGAGGGAAGGTGGGGTGAGCTGATACTCACACACACACACACACACACACACACACACACACACACACACAGAGAGAGAGAGAGAGAGAGAGAGAGAGAGAGAGAGAGGCAGAACCTTCTTGACCTCCGGCCTGACTGAACCAGTTTGCTTGTGGGACAGGTTTAAGAAACTTTCCATCAAGATGGGTGTGAGGCAGGGGAATGACTGCTCACCACCGGAGTCACAGTCCATGCCTCTATCCAATGCTCCTGCTCCCCTCCCTTCCAGAAACAAAAGTGCCAAATGCTTGTCGCAGCTCAGTCTTGCTGTGTTCCTGGGAGCAAGGCCAGTACCCTCGGCATGCCACCATCCGGTTAGCACCGAAGCCTCATGGCCAGAACAGCCCCTGCCATTCATTCAGGAATGACCAGCCAGCCCTCACCTCTGTGACCCTCTGGGGTTCCCAGGCTTAAGGGGAGGGTATGAGAGAATCTGGGGTGGGAGTGGGAGGCTTCCAGGATGAGTTTTGGGGGGCATCCTTCAAGGGGAACAGAGAGAATAAGTACAATGGAGGAAGTCAGGGACCCCTAAAAGGACAGTCAGGGTGAGGACAAAGTCAGGAAGTCTCTATCATGCTGGGGTACACTCCTGTGGGAACTGAAGCTAGAACAGAAGTAGGCATACCACCTTCAGGGGGCCTAGCGTGATCCAAAGTTTGTGGGTGCCTGTAGAAATCGCAGGGAGGAGCCTTAGCAGGCCATGGTTAAAGATAACTTTAACTCCACCCACTGAGACAAGAGACTCTCTAAGTGGGAGAGAGAGGGGGTGAGGGGGCAGCCAAAGCTTGGGGGGAAATTCCCACTGGGCTCAGAGCCCTCCAGCTCCCCAGGCTCAAGGCCACCCTGACTCTGCCTGGAGAAAAAAGCCCACTTCAGAAGGGCCCTGGGCCCCAGGGCAGCAATGTCCAACCCACAGGAGACATATCACAGTGGTTAAAGATCTCAGTTCAGGGCTGGGGGTCACAGCTCAGTGGCAGAGGGCTTGCCACAGATTAGATCCTCAGCACTGCACAAACCAGGAACTGTGGTCTCTGCACTTGAGAGGCAGAGGTAGAAGAACCAGCAATGGAAGGTCACCCTCACCTGGATAATGAGCTTGGAGGCTGGTAACACGTGAGACCTCCCTGTCCTAAAACAAACAAACAAAACTCCAGGTGCCAGGCCCAGCTCTGCTGCCTGCTAATTCGGTGACCTCAGGCAATTCTAACAGCTCCGTGGGCTGGATGCCCCCCTCTGGAAACTGTGCTGATAGCAATACCCACTCCACAGGGTGTTGCCTCAAAGAAGTTGGAACATGAAGCACTTGGAACCAGTCTGGTGCACAGTAATTGGCAGCTCCATACACGGCAGCAGCTCGCTACCTCTCTCCTGAGCTCATTCCCACCTTCTGCCCCCTGACAACTTTTTCAGACCGGCAGTATCATCGGCCTCAACTTCTAGCTGGGGAAACTGAGGCTCAAAGAATCTGAAAGTCTAGGACAAGAGGATTAATACTAAAA
This sequence comes from Tokudaia tokunoshimensis, assembly GCA_036184795.1. NCBI lineage: Eukaryota > Metazoa > Chordata > Mammalia > Rodentia > Muridae > Tokudaia > Tokudaia tokunoshimensis. The sequence goes on along the minus strand of BTHU01000018.1, from coordinate 68,029,385 downwards.
TACAAAGCAAGCCTACCTTGCTGGGTCTCGAGGCCAGATGAGATCAGGCTTGCCATGCAGGAGAGGCTGGTAGGACCCTGATGTCTTCCATACCTCTATTTTTGGGCTCTCCCAGTCCTGCGCCAGCCTGTGATGGGCAGGCACTCCACACCCCTATTCCCCTCCCTCACTGGAAGGAAGCCCTGCCCAGGTTAGGAAGCCTTCTGTGTCTTGTCTCCACCTTCATCATCTCCTTATCTCCGCATCTTCAACTCAACAGCCAAGAACTGGAGGTGGCTTTGCATACTGAGTGGAGCCAGTGTCTGAACGTGTGCAGATGAACTGCCCTGTGACAGGGAGCCCCACCTCGGGGTCCCCTAGCCTTTCCAGGGAACCCAGTGTGGCACCAGACGACCTACTCAGTACCCTCCTACTCTTGCAGGTCCAAGCTCTGGAGCAACGCAACCAACTGCTGGAGACCCGATGGAGTTTCCTGCAAGGCCAGGGATCCACCACCTTCGACCTCAGCCACCACTACGAGACATTCCAGGGCCGGCTGCAGGAGGACCTGCGCAAAGTGAGCCAGGAGCGGGGACAGCTGGAAGCCAACCTGTTGCAGGTGTTAGAGAAGGTGGAGGAGTTTCGCGTCAGGTAGGTCTCACACTGGTAGCCAGGGGTAGAGACTGAGAGTGGGGACCAGGCTGGACTCTGGTGGGGTGCACCCAAGGTAGAGAAAGAAGAAGTGTGGGGTCGAACACAGATCTTCTCTGGATATAATTCTTGAGAACACCATATGTGTAAATACTGCAGGTGTAGGGTGAACCTATGGCACTGACCCTTCTGATCATCGATCCACCATTTCAGCCACGCTGGCTTACAGTTAAGCCCTTGGGTGCTGGCATAACACAGGTCTGGCTCCAGCAGCCTCTCCTGAGCCCACATACGTGCCAACTCCTGTGTACCACCCTGGGACAGGACATCTTGCCTATAGCAAAGCAACAAAAAGGAAGGCTGTTCTCTGCGGCACACTTTGCATGTGATCTTGGAATCAGGAAAGAAGAAAGAACACTGAAGGGACAGGCAGGACGGGGCTTATCTTCATAAAGCAGCAACCCCCTCTAGGGAATACTGCTCAGCATCAAGGTAACTGACAAGTCAGAAAGATGATGAAAATATAGCCCCTGCCCACACAATGCTCTTACAGCTACTGGGGCAGAGGGACAGACAGATAGATGGTGGGCAAGCGCCATCCAGTAGTCACAGGTCCAGCCTAGGCATTGAAGTAGGAAGTATTCATCTTCATCCCAGGCCCCTAGCTTTGTAGCTTCAGTCGAGCATAGTCTACAAACTGTCCTCCGAGTGAATGGACACGGTGACTGACCCGGACCTCAGATGCCATGAGCAACAAATTGAGCCTTCATATTGGTGCCTGGCAGTGACTTTCCTGCCCCCCTAGAAGGCTAAAGTTGACTAAACTGGCTGAACTGAGCTGGCTAGCCTAGGAAGTCACGATCAACACTTGGGAGGCTCAGGACAGGTGACCCTCTAAGATCAAGTAGTGGGCAAGCCCTCCAGAACAAGGCAGCAGAGGCTGAACAGATAAACATCACATACCTGAGTCCATCCTCAGGTCTGAGGGGCCTCCACCCAGGATGGGGTGGGGGTAGGCATGGGGAACCAAGCGTGGCTGATCCCTGTCCTGCAGTGTGGTCCACGCCCTACCAATCCAAGGTAGGACCAGCATCATTCTACGGGCAGCCCGGCAGAGCAGAGGGTAGGGCAGCTTGCCTAGGAACCCAGGCTCCTGAACTGAAGTTCCATATAAGCCACCCTTCCCAGAGAGCCCTGCCCTCCCAAATCCCAGGAAACCCACATGGGTATCTGTTCACTCAGAACTTCCCAACCCTTGTTCGCCAGGGGTGGCAGCCCATTTCGCTGCTCTCTAATAGGTCTGAGCACTTCATAGGAGTCACAAGGCAAGAACTACTAAACAAAATTGTCACCTTCAATGGCCATGACAAAGCACCATGGCATCCCTGGGGACCTGCAGCTGAGTCCCTCTCAGGCACCACTGGTTGCTGTCACCTAGCTGCTGACCTGCTTCCTGTCTGCCTTGCTGTTTAGGCTAAGGCTGATCTCCTCTGGGAAGGGGAAAAAGAGAATAAGTCTTATAATGGGATTTCAGGAGTTTTGGGTCTGCAAAAGCTGTTGGTGTGGGTGGAGCCCGGGCAGGGAGGAGCTGTGCCTTGCCTCGGCAGGATGATGAGCTCAGTCTTGCTCCCAGAAATAAACAAAGGCAGGGGGGTGGGATGTGACAAGCTACAAAGGGCCTAAGAACAGGTTCAGAAGCTGATGATGGATTGGAGGTAGGACAGAAAATAGGCATCACCTAAGCCTCAGTGGGTGGAGACTTGCAGAGGTCCCCAAGGTCTGGCTAGTCTAACTCCTAGTTACTAAGAACGATGTAACAATGTAACAGTGTAACAGAGTAACAATGTAACCGTGTAACAATGTAACAGTGTAAAATGTAACAGTGTAACAACATAACCATGTAGAGGCCCAGCAAGAGGAAGCAAGGTGCCCAAGCTCACACAGCAGGAGCCTCAGGGACAGCAGAGCTGCACAAATTGGTTGATGGGAAGTGTGTGGTTGAGGGACAGCTAGAGGCTGAATCTAGTTAAGCAGCAGACGGCAGGCTGGGGCAGACTCAGACAGGTTGTACACCCTTTGAGGAAAGGGCTCTTCCAGCTCACACAAAAGCTGGGAATGGATACCAAAAGACTCAGAGAGACCGAGTACCAGCCCCAGATTGGAGCCCATGACACAGCCACCAAGGAGATGTCTCTAAACCATTAAGAACAAGTAGGACAGTAACAGAGACAGGATGCTATGGCTACAAGGAGGCTGCCCGGGGAATGGGAAGGAGAGAAGAGGCTAAGCAGAGACCTGGCACCCAGGGCTCCCACCAGACGCCTCCCCAAGGTTGGCGGATTCTGTTACCTGGAAGAAATGTGGGTACTAGCCAGCTACCTGCATCTAGAGGGCAGCAGGATGAGGGGCCCACTGGCTTCATCCCCAAGACAGGGGAATTTTACAAGGGCTTCTAGAGCATGCCTCACTCAGACAACCCAAAGGGGTGATAACAATGATCAGAGAGCCAGCCCTACTCTCCCTGGGGTCACCAGAGGTTTGATTGCAGAAGCACTTGAGGCCACGGCAGAGATCCAAGCAGTGCTAGGTGACATCTGCTGGAACCACACATGTTCATGGTCACAGACAAAGTACACACATAAGTGATGAAGCTAAGCTGTGCAGCTACCCTCAGGGAAGCTAGCACTTGAGCCCTCTGCTCAGTCAGCACTCCTCAGAAGTCCCTGTCGCAGGACCCTGAGGTCCTCCGCAGCTAGAAGCTCTGAGGGTCACAGGAGAGGGTGTTAGGGAACACCAGGGGAGGGAGCCCATAGTACCTGTTACACACATACACACACCTGTAGTCAGAATTTCTGAACATTTCGTTCTCCCTGATGCATGACCCCTGTCCAGTCCCACCATGACCCTCAGAGACCCTCACAGATTCCTAGAAGACAAGATAAGGCCAAGTGCAGCCCATTCCCCAATTGAGAGACCTCGGTGCCCTGTGAACACTGACATCCAGAAGGCATGTGGGTCTAGTCAGCTGGCAAGGCCACTGTGACACTGCCCTACCAGGAGGTCAGAGACTGGGGCAACAGGCACCTGTAATTAGAGCTCTGAGTCAGGCATTCCTGGAAAGGAGAGAAGAAACTAACCCACTTCCATGTATATCCACTGGGGCTGTCCCTGAGGGCCAGGATAGATGCCATCCACCGGATGGGGCCAAGACTACTGGCTTAACTAGAAGAGGGAAAAGTGAGGGACCAAAGGGTCCTGTCCCCACCCAACAGCATCCTTTTTACCCAGAGTGAGCCTGACACAGGAGGGAAGCAATGTGGAAGAGAGTTAAGCTTCATGGAGTGCAGTTGACAGGCAGGCCAAGCCACGGATTAATGTAACTGCATCAGGCAGGCTCTGTCAGCCTACACACACACACACACACACACACACACACACACACACAGAGAGAGAGAGAGAGAGAGAGAGAGAGAGAGAGAGAGAGACAGACAGACAGACAGACAGAGAGAGACAGAGACACAGACAGACAGAGAGACAGAGACAAAGACAGAGAGACAGAGACACAGAGACAGACAGACAGAGAGATGGAGACAGAGTAGGGAGAGCCTTAGACACAGGAAGTAAGGAAGACTAGGAGAATTAGCTGCCACCAAGCACACTGGAGATCTCTCTCCCTGCTTCCCTTTGGATGTCATAAAATAAGATGATGTCCCACTCTCTAATGAAGCCAAAGAGCAAAAATAGGCTGCAGGGAAGAGGTGGACCTGGGGAAGAGAGTGGGAGACCAAATATGAAACAGCATATCTTGTAAGTTTAGTGGGAGACCAAAACAGGAACAATATACCTTGCAGGTTAAGGGTTCTGTTGGCAGTTAAGAGAGTTAAGTCTTAGTCCCTGTTTGTCCTGTGTTAAGTATTTGCAAGTTAAGGTTTCTATTTGTAATTAAGAATAAAGTCCTTTTTCTTAGATCTCATGTAAACTCCTTGGGACTCCATTCACATGATGTGAATACTTAACCCCTGTTTCTTCCCTTTCATTGCCTCTTTCAAACAATGTGTAACAACTGACTCTCCACTGTGAACACCTTAGTTCTCATACAAAAGGGACTTCAAGACGCCAGCAGGGGCTGCTCTCAGATCCTGACTTAGGGTGAGACGGACAGCTGGCCAGTCCTGGGTGCACCCCAAAATTCAGCTTGCTTTAAGTGGACAATCATGGATTTTGGTCTTTTTCCCCCTCGAGATTCTCAGGTTTAACAAGAGGAATGAGTGAGATACTGGAGGAGGACTGATCACAGGCTTAGCCTGCCTGCACTTGGGATTCTGGGGGGTGGGTAGAGAAAGGAGCCACCATGAGAGAGGTACACAGTCAAGAAGGCTTCCCAGAGGACTGTGCAGTAGAGTCTGTGTTCACCAAAGGAAGACCCAAGTTCTCTTGTTTGATTTTGTTTTGTTTTTGCTCTAACAAGGCATCACTAGGTGGCCCTGAATAGCCTAGAACTTGCAGTCCAGGCTGGCCTCAAACTTGTATAATCCTGTCTCTGTCCCTCATGTACTAGAATTATAAACATGCCTCCACATCCAGAATGGCCACCTTCTCTTGTCGCCACAAAGCATGAAGGTCTAACAGAGACCTGGACCCCTCAAGGAAAGTTAACTAAACCCCAAGTTCTACAACATTGCTAAAGAACATCTCTCCCCACAGGTATGAGGACGAGATCTCAAAGCGCACAGACCTGGAGTTTACCTTTGTCCAGCTGAAGAAGGTAAAACCCAGTGCCCAGGGTTCTCTGTCATGTCCCTTCATCATGACTCTCCAACATGATCCTCCCTCCATCATGACCCTCCCTCCATCATGATCCTCCCTCCATCATGACCCTCCCTCATCATGATCCTCCCTCTATCATGACCCTCCCTCCATCATGACCCTCCCCCATCATGATCCTCTCCCTATCATGACCTCCTGCCCTTGTCACCAGCATCATCCACTTACCTTGATACCTAAGCAAAGCCCTCAGGCAGGTGGGCTGAGGGACCAAGAGACAGAAAGGCCCAGTGGCAGGCTGCCCCTTTCTCCAGACTCAGAGGTAGACTTCCTCTGGATATCATCCCCCTCCCCTGACTCCCACCCAACTCCCACCCTGAGCCCTGCCTTTCTTAGTCACCACTCTCACCTCCATTCCCAACTCCAGGACCTGGATGCTGAGTGTCTCCGAAGAACTGAACTGGAAACCAAACTCAAGGGCCTGCAGGGCTTCATAGAGCTGATGAGAACAGTCTATGAGCAGGTGAGAAAACCCCAGGGGAGGTCGTGGGATGTTAAACAGTCACTATTTCCAGCCAATGACATCACAGCTTCCCAAGCGCCCTCTGGGTATCAATGATCCTTACATTTCCCTTTGCCACACAGCCTACTTAGGCTGAGCTCCCTTCGGACCCTGCAGTTCAGGTCATAGCTCTTCTGACTCTGATGAACAGAGAGCTTCACCCTCTCCCACTCTTGGCTGAGACAGGAAGACTCATGGTGGGATTCAGCACAATTTTTAATTTTTAAAATGATATGGCAAATGCACACAGAGGACCTTCTAGAACATAGCTCCATCTGTCTCCCAGGTCTTCAGTTGAGCCTGGAGAACTCAACGACTTAATTCTTCAGGAATGCTGTACCATGCTCTCTCTTTCTCTCTCTCTCTCTCTCTCTCTCTCTCTCCATATCACCTGTCTCATGGCTAAGGGGTACAGGCGTGATCTTTGACAAACATCTACAGTATAATAAGAAGTAGAGACAGCCATTGCTGGGGTTGACAGGCTCCAAAGTCAGATGCTGCCAGCAGCTGGTGACAAGCCGTAGAAAAGAAGGTTGGAGCAGAGGTCAGTGTCACAGCACAGTGCAAGCAGAGTTCTGCCATTGGCCCCACAGACTTCTGAGCACAGCTTCCCAGCCTGGTAGGGGAGACTGGGCCTTTCTTCCATCAGGCTCAGCATCCCAGGACCCCCATGAAACTCACAGTCATCTGTGGCTGTTAGATGGAGCGTAAAGGAGAACACCCCCACCCTCAGGAGCAGGAAGAAGGCCAGCTCCCAGTTGACCACACCAGTAGCTCTGGAAAGCATACTGCCCACCACAGCCCTCTAGCCCCAGGCCACAACCTTACGGGATATTTGTTCCACCCAAGCTCCCTTTGGCTTGGTGTGGGCCAGGAGGGCTTCGGAGCCAGAATGCTTCAGATTCTGTCCTCCTCTATGCTCACCGATACCTGGCAAACTCAAGCTCTAAGGCAACGTGGAGGGCCTGCATCTGAGACCCAGACAGATGGAGGCTGGCCATAACCAAACATTGCCAGAGATATGCCTAAAGAGACTCTTTGGCTCCCTTGTCACTAGCCAGGCCTGTGAACTCCATTTGGATGGAGCCACAGCTCTTGGACTCTGTTTTGACTCCTTTTTTTTTTAGAGTTTCCATAACTCTGGCCAAGCTGTGTTGTCTCTCTGTGCCTCAGTTTCCACACTTGTAAGTTGAGGAGAACAACAGAAGAGATGTCATGACCAAGGAAACACTTATAGAAGAGAGTGTTTAACTAGGGCCATGAGTACAGTTTGAGAAGTTAGTCCATTATCATGATGGTTTCCAAAAAGGCCACACCTACTCCAACTAGGCCACACCCCCTACTCCTTCTCAAATAGTGCCACTCCCTAACAACTAAACAGTCAAATATATGAGCCTATGGGGGCCATTCTTATTCAAACCACCATAGCATCCTTGGCCATCAGTTGCACGAGTCCTACCTATACCCAAACCACCTGATGTTCGAGTCTCTCATATAAAGCGGCACATTGTTTGCATGTGACCTGGGCACATTTTCCCTTGTATTGTAGAGATACTTACACTACCAAAGACAATGCAAACAGTAGTTCTCAGGCCATATGGTTTGAGGAGCCAATGGCCCGGGAAACAGCCTGCACACGTCAGAAGAGGGGCAATTTAACCCCATCTGTGTTCGGCTGAATCCTCTGAGAAGCAGGTGACCATGGAGGCCAGCTGGACATGGGTGCTTCTACTTTTGTGAGCATCGAAGGTGCCAGTGAGTTGGGCACTGGGATGCGGGCTTTATGATCCACTCTGTGTGCCTCTGTTGAGAAGAAGCCTATTGGCCTTTGTCAAAGAGATGCCAGTGAGCCCCTAAGCCAGGGCTGCTTGTCAGAAATAAAATCCAAGACATGCAGGTGCTTTCTAGAACCCATGTTTTAAAACAGGAAGCTGAGCTAGGCTACAACTTTTTGGTAGGGTACTTCCCTAGCTCTAGGAGGCCTTAGGACACAACAACCTCTAGTACCACCCTCCCCAAAAAGGGAGACAGAATTATTTTAATAACATATTTCCTTTAACCTGATATATCCAAAACACGAGTGTTTTAATTCATAATCAATATAAATATTAGTGGACTATTTTGCTTTTCTTTCTCCTATTAAATGTCCAGAGTCAGGCGTAATTCGAACACTGAGGAGAGAGAGGCAGGGAGAATGGAGGGTTCAAGGCCCCAGCCTCTAGACAGTGAGTTCCAGGCCAGAGGGTTGCACAAGACCCGACTCAAAAAAACAAAAAGAAACAAAACACACACTCAAAAAAAGTTTAAAGTCTGAAGTACACTTTGCACTCACAGCAGCTCATCTTATTTAGATGAGTTACATCCCACATGCCCCATGACCATTGATAACAACCGGCTCCCTTCCAGTCCTGAGCAAAGGGAGGTAGAGGCCACAGCTCCCTCTCATAACAGGAAAACACAGTGCACTGTAGCTCTCAGGCCTGGACACCTGAGTTTCAACTTTGGGTGCAATCAGAAAAGCCTTGTATTATAGACCTATATTCTATTGGTTTTCCAAAAAAATGGGGTGAGCCTTCCTCTCTCCCCAACACCAGGGAGCACAGAGCTGGGTGCTTACAAGGCCATTTGCAGACAGCTGGGTAGAACTCACTGGCCAGTTCCGCAGTATGCATGGGATCTGCATGGAGCTCGTCTCAATACTGCCCGCCGGACCGGAAGCCCTGGGTCCTGGGAGATTTGGGCAGAGTCTGCTGAGAGCCCCCTGCAGTCAGTCTCCTGGGAGTCTGCAGAGGTGCCAGTACCATCTAAATGGCTTTGGCTGGGAGACAGGTTCAGAACAGGCTGCTCTGCCCTGCAATCTATGTCCCAGCCTTATTACCCATGCCAATCACTGGGGCATTAGCTAGTGTGTACTGATCACTTACTATCGTCTGGGTACTGTGCCGAGGGTTCTCCAGACTAGCGCTCAGTTAATGCTGCTGAAAACTCTGTGCAGTTGGATAACGACGGAGTGAGTATAGATTTTAGAGCAGCCAGATTTAAAACCTGGCTCGGTAACTATGGGAGCTGGCTGGAGCAAGTTGCTATAATCAATCTCTCTCTCTCTCTCTCTCTCTCTCTCTCTCTCTCTCTCTCTCTCTCTGCTTCAATTACCCCAACTATAAAATAGGAAGAATAATACTATTGCACTGTGCTGTTGGGAGTGTGTTTTGGGTGTGTGCACGTGCACGTGCATTTGTGCGTGTATGAGTACATGCATGTGTGTATGTGTGTGTGCCTGTGTACATGCGTGTTCATGCATGCTTATGGGCCTATGTGAGTATGTGCATGCATGCATGTGTGCATGTGAGCCTGTGTGCGAGTGCGTGGGGGTATGTGTCTGCGTGTGTGCATGTGTGAGTGTGTATGCGAGTTTGTGCATGTATGAGTACATACATGCATGTATGTGTACCTGTGTGCATGAGGATTGAGTGCGTGCGTGCATGCATGTGCATGCGTGTGTGCGTCTGTAGGTATGTGCTTGTGGCGCTCAGATGAGAACCTCTGGTGTCAGTCCTCCCCCTTCACCTTCACTGAGACCAACGTTTTTGTTATTCAGAGTGTGATGGTCTAGGTGGCCCTCAGTCTTCCAGGGACACTCTTGTCTCTGCCTCCCATCTCAAAAGTTTTAGGAGCAGGAGGATTGCAGGCACACACTAAGGTGCACAGCTTTACATGGGTTCTGGGGACTCAGACTCAGGCCTTAGCCTTCTCCAGCACTTAGCCACCTCCCAGCCCAGACATTATTTCTTAACAAATCCTAAAGCACTTAGAATAATGTCTTCCATGGAGTAAATATTTAAAAGGCATTAACTGTTTTTAGTTCTGTCTGGCACCCATTTTACAGGTGGGAAATGGAGGCTTGGGGTGTTTAAAAACTTGATCAAAGTCACCTAATGAATCCAAGGTGGTCGCATTTAGAATACAGTGCCTCTGAGAGCAGTTTTACCAAGCAACACCTCTCTGGGAGAGTTTTACCCTGGGAGAGTCACTGTCTCCTTAGTGCCCCCAGGGGGTAACACTGTGAGACAGACATATACACAGCAGCCTCCTCCAACTCCAGCTCCCTAGGGAAACTCTAAACTATACTGTGGTGCAATTCTTGCCAACTTGGGGTGTCAGGGGCCCACCCCAAGGTGGCACCTCACCACACAAGTAAGCATTGTTATGCCCTCCTTCCCAGAGGGACAGCATGCCTGGACAGGCACACAGCTGTTCCAAACACCACTTCCTGCTTCTGTTTATCTCGAGCTGCCCCGCCTGCTCCTTTCCAGAAAGGTCTGAGGTGGTGCCATCAGTCTCAGCCATCTCTCGGCCCCAATAGGGAAGACATGTCCTTTGTAGCATCTCCTGGCCAGGTCCTGGACCTTTGCGGGCCAGAGGCCAAGTCAGGCCTGAGATGAAGGGTGTGGGGCTATATATCCGTTATCCTCATTCACTGGTTTCCACTGCACACCTACCAGGGGATTCCTAGAACCATATCTCTAAAACTGTCCTAGCAAGTGCCCATTTGCAGGGAGCCATGTTGGTGGTGACAACGGGGCTGAGGTGACTGTCAGCCTGATTCCAGTTAGTGCCGTCAGCCTGCCTTTACCCAGAGATTTATTCCATCCATCCAAAGATCAATCAAAGATCCCTGCAGCTCCTAGTCCCTAGGCAGGGATCCTGCCAACTGAAAGGGCCTCCAGAATTCTTGCAGCCCCTGAACGTCCTTTCCAGGTGGTGCTATGATCAAGGCTACAGACAAGCAAATGGGAAAGGCCCCATCCATTGTCCAGGGAGCTCATCTGACCCCACCTTGTCTCTGAATCTATACTCTAGAACACAAGCCACCAGTAAGAAGTCCCAGCCCCTGCCAGGGGCAGAAACTAGAGGCACCACCATGATCCCTCTAGGCATCTTGATGAACAGGGCAGGGGGGAGGGGAGGCTCAAAAGTGAGGAAAGTCAAGGTATGTGGCCATGAGTGAACCAGCCGAATCAGGATCTAAGCAGGCCTCCAGATCCAAGTGCCAACTGTCCTAGGAAGCCGGAGAGAAACTGACGGGTGTGTTGCACGCACATCAGCACAGGATAAAAGCCAGACCCTGGGGGAATCTGCATTTCATTTTATTTTATGTAAGTACACTGTCGCTGTCTTCAGACACACCAGAAGAGGGCGTCAGATCTCATTACAGATAGTCGTGAGCCACCGTGTGGTTGCTGGGATTTGAACTCAGGACCTCCGGAAAAGCAGTCAGCCCATGCATTTTCAATAAGAAAATTGTAAGGAAAAAGAAATGAAATGGGCAACTGAAGGCTTCTAGCGATACCCACCAACTTCCGTTCGCCCTTCTTGTTTGGATCCCGACGGACTTGGGTTTTAAAAGGGAATAATGAGGTTGTCAGCAACTAGAAACACCGGCTGGAAAGTCAGGACTGAAACAAGGTCTGTGAGTGCCAGAAGAGGCAGGGACCCAGGCCATACCCCACAGCGTGAGCCGCAGCCACTCGTGGCCACCTCTGCTGACTCCCTGCCTGCCCCCTGTGGCCAGTGGACTCACCTGTCTGTGGAGAACACTGGCAGCCATGCTCCATGACACACAGTCTGCTCCTCCTCCAACCCTGAGACCTCCCCCAAGGCCTGGGTAGTTATTTAGCACCTCCCGATAAAGCAGCCCAGGCTCGACAACACTTTGCAGTCCCTGAGAGACCCCTGTTCCCACACGCCTCACTATTTAGATCTGAGGTTTCACGTGGGAAAGCCAGCTGGAACTAACGAAAGCTGGCCTGGCACTACAGATAGTGAAATAGCTTAACTCCTCTGTGCTAAGCTATGCTAACACAGATCTGGTAGAACTCCGCTCCCCTACAGTTACCTTCGCCTCCCTACATGAACAAGGAAGGATAAATTCTGGGCACTTGTGGGGGGCACACTGTTGGCCCTGGAGTACGGCCTTGGGGAGGGAGGAATTACTACTTTCAGCAGGTTCTGAGGACTTATGATTCTCATAGCGGAGGCGCCTCTGGGCCCAGAGTATTTTGTACCCCCACCCTCTCCGGCCCAACATGTATCCAGTAAACTTACATGTTCCATCAACAAATGTGGGGGCCCCGCAGTTCAAGATGTTCCTGCCGGCTCCTTGGGGCTCCCCCACCCAATGAGGAAGCAGAAGGCTACCGAGAGCAGGAGCCCCCCCCCCCCGCACACACCACCTCAACACCAGCCAGGAGCCCCGCCAGCCTGGAGGAGGGGTCCCAGCCTGAGTATGATAGCCAGAGCCACCCCTGACCTTTGCCCTCACTCAGAGGGAGAACATGGGGAGGCAGAGAGGGCAGTAAGAGCCACCTGACTTCCTGGGAAGTCACAGGAGGTAGCAAAGTCCACCTCCTGAAGGGACAAAGGGACTGTGTGTGAGACCTCAAGTTCTCTGCAGCAGCCCTGAACCTCCCCCTTCTGTGCTGCCCAGGAGCTGAAAGACCTTACAGCTCAAGTGAAGGACGTGTCGGTGACTTTGGGCCTGGACAGCCGCTGCCACATCGACCTGAGCGGCATCGTGGAGGAAGTGAAGGCCCAGTATGATGCCATCGCTGCTCGGAGCCTGGAGGAGGCTGAAGCCTATTCACGGAGCCAGGTTAGGGGCTGACCGTGCAGGGAGGGGCAAGAAGGACTCAGGGGCGGGGCGGGGGGGGCGGAGGCCTTGTGGCTCTGGACCCTGAGATTCTCTGAGGAGTAGCGGAGAGTATATGCAGGGAGTGTTACAGCATCCAGTCCATAGGCAGCATGGAAAATGTGAGAGGAAGTTTCTGCAAGGCTCCAGGGCTCCAGGGGCAGTGGGAGGGGAAGCTGCAAGGGACCTTCCTGGAGTCACAGAGCGGCCAAGTGTGGGCGTAGCTTACCAGGGAAGAAAGGCACCAGGAAAATGCGGGGCTGGAGGGGGAGGGGGAATAGACTGTAGAGATGAGATGAGGCCCGGAAGGATGCTGAGGGGGCCCTCAGTAGACCACCCTTACCATCCCTCTTCCACACCCTTCCAGCTTGAGGAGCGAGCTGCCCGCTCGGCCGAGTACGGGAACAGCCTCCAAAGCAGCCGCTGCGAGATTGCAGACCTCAACGTGCGCATCCAGAAGCTGCGGTCTCAGATCGTCTCCGTCAAGAGCCATGTGAGAAAACTTCCGAAGGGACAGTGGGGATTTCAGGGCTTCCTATCCTGCCAAATGGAAAGGAACATGGCCTGCCTCGATGGCTCTGAGGCTTGCGAGAGTTCTGTACAGAGCCGCCCTCTGTAAGGTGCCCAGAGCTACTGGGACATCAGAAAGCACTCCCCCACCCCCATGCGCAACCAAAACCCCTCATCCCTGCCCGAGCCCAGTCAATCGTACAGAAGAATGAGGCCTAAGTCTCAGCTTCTAGTCTGCACTCCTTGTGGTAGCTTGTGAAACTTTCCAAGTCTAAGCAAGCTGCTCCCTGGAAGCGCACCACACCTAGAAATGGTGTTGCTTAGCTACACACACATTGGGGCAGAGGCAGCCTCGGGTCTAGCCCACTCACTGCTCCTTCCCCTTGGCCTTCTGGTTGCAGTGCCTGAAACTGGAGGAGAACATCAAGGTGGCTGAGGAGCAAGGAGAACTGGCCTTCCAGGACGCCAAGGACAAGATGGCCCAGCTGGAGGCCGCCCTGCAGAAAGCCAAACAGGACATGGCCCGGCAGCTGCGTGAGTACCAGGAGCTCTTGAACACCAAACTGGCTCTGGACATAGAGATTGCCACCTATCACAAGCTGATGGAAGGAGAAGAAAGCCGGTAAGGAAAGGGGAGAAGGGCGGGGTGAAGAGGGACAGGGGCGGGGTGAGGTGGGCGTGGTGGGGTGGGCGTGGTGGGGTGGGCGTGGTGAGGTGGGCGGGGTTGAAAGCCTACCACCTTACAGGACTGTGGTCCAACCTCACTCAGTCACTTACTGGAACTGGGACCTAGTTCTGTATGGCCCGTTTGCCTAGCTGGAAAATGGGCTAAGGATAAGCATGGCTCACTTGTGATGGGAAAGCCATAGGAATCTGACCAGAGAGATGACTCAGGGCTAAGCTTCCCAACCAGAGTTTTATCCCTGGAATCTAAGTGGTGGAAGGAGAGAACTAATTCCCACCAATCTGACCTTTGCATGCACTCTGTGCCACACACACACACACACACACACACACAGAGAGAGAGAGAGAGAGAGAGAGAGAGAGAGTTTTTTAAAAGTTCAAGGTGGATATCCTTTTTAAAAAGTACTCAGCCATGGTCTGTGTATGCTTGGCAAAGAAGGGACTGTGCCCTGGAGCTGACCCTGGGCACAGTCCTGGTTTATCTGAAGTCCAGGTTTGGGTCTCAAATACCAAGACTCTCCTCCCCTCTCCCCTTAACACCATCAAGTGTCTGAGGAGACAAAAGCAGGATAGCCGTGTGTCTTGGTCAGGGTTTCTATTCCTACACAAACATCATGACCAAGAAGCAAGTTGGGGAGGAAAGGGTTTATTCAGCTTACACTTCCACACAGCTGTTCATCACCAAAGGAATTCAGGACTGGAACTCAAGCAGGTCAGGAAGCAGGAGCTGATGCTGTGGCCATGGAGGAATGTTTTTTACTGACTTGCTTCCCCTGGCTTGCTCAGCTTGCTTTCTTATAGAACCCAAGACCACCAGCCCAGGGATGGCACCACCCACAATGAGCCCTCCTCCCTTGATCACTAATTGAGAAAATGCCTTATAGCTGGACCTCATGGAGGCATTTCCTCACCTGAAGCTCCTTTCTCTGTGATAACTCTTGCTTGTGTCAAGTTGACACACAAAACCAGCCAGTACACTGTGGTTCCTCAGCTCCCTAACTTCTAGGAACTCCAGAGACAAGGAAAACTGTCTAGCCAGGGTCACAGGGCAGAACAACCACAGACTTGGGAGCGACAGCCAAGAATTGCCCTGCACTTAGCCAACTCCAGCCCCCAATCCTAATGGGGTTAAAAATCCTAGGTTCCCTTCACCCCCTACCACATCTCCCTCCCACAGGATGGACCTGCCTTCTGCCACCGTGGTCAGCGCCGTGCAATCCCGATGCAGAACCAGTAAGTCTACCTGCCCAGAGACCCAAGACAGGGACACGTGGGGTATGGGGGACCTGGGCCCCAAAGGCATCATGTAAGCTGCTTCAAATCCTCCAGTCCTTCCTTCCTTCCACACCCTTTATGTCCCCTGTAGCTGCCTCCAAGTCTGGCCTCTCCAAGACCCCCTCCCGGAAGAAGAAGAACCGCAGAGGCCCAGTGATCAAGATCACTGAGATGTCAGAGAAATACCTCTCCCAGGAGTCAGAGGCCTCCGAGTAAGACAACAACCCCAGGAAGAGCCTCAAGTCACTTCCACTGCAGTCGACTTAAGCTAAACTCAAGAACGTAACCTGATGGAGCCTCCGGGTTGGGAGGAGAGATACTGGATGGGGAGAAGTGGGAACCGGCTGAGACTGGAGAACCGGCAGCTCCGTTCTTCATCCCTGTCTCTTTTTATCACTTCCAGCCTCCCGGCCACAGCTTGTCCTGGAGGGTAAAGGGGAGCTTGGGGACTGTCACCTCTCTCCGCTCCTCTGAACCTCCTCTTCCCACATAGCTCTGACAAGGGGCTTGACTTTCGCCCACTGCTTGCCCTGACTTCTGCCTCAGCCTTGCCTTGCCTCTGCCTCAAAACCGAGGCTGGCATCCTCATCCACTAGCCAGGACATAGCTTGAAGGACACACTTGGATTTTGTCCCGTATATGGTGTTCCTGGGCCTGGGGGGGGGCTGAGGACCCCTAGATTCCCTGCCTTTAGGCTTCCCAGACACCTGACAGTATTGGGGGACGAAGGAAGGAAAGGCCTGATGTGTTAGACAAAAGCCTGAGTTCCAGAGTGGCCCGGATGCCTGCATATACCCGCTTCTAGGGACTAAGATGTCATAACTGACTTCAAAGCTATTCTGGCTAAGCCCAACAGCCTAGGAGCAGAAGCCAGAGATAAGGGTCTGTCACCAGGCCTTGCCTTCTTCCTGCCATTCTGGGTTGTGCCACCATCCTGAAATCTGGGTTCTGGCTCCAGACCAGGTCTCTCCAACCTCAACACTTGTCTTTGGTACAGCAGGCACTAGAGCCCTACAGCCCTGCCTGCCAGAAATGCCGATTTCCCCCAAATCTCACTTCCTAGGGCCTCTGTTCTATCCCTTAAGACATTCCACTCAGTGGGCCAATTCTCACCTCCCTTCCTCCAAGTTTACTCCCCCTGCCTCTGGTGGGCCATGAAGAAGACTAAGTCTGGGGAGATCTGGAAGTTTCTTAGACATAAATTTGGTCCAGGAAGTCCCAACAAGGGCCTTCAAAGGACTCAACCCAAAAGAGCCATTCTGCATCCACCAAGGGTGTCTGTGTGTTCCAACCCTGGCTCTCACCTCTGGGGTTTGTGGAGCACAGCAGCAGTGCCAGCCTCCCCATGCCACCAACCTCCTTCTGCCTCCCTCTATTCCTGAGACCCATGTCCTGGCTCCTGCCTCACCTCCTCTCTGAGCCCATCTCCCACCTCTGCATCTCATTCTCCCAAACCAGGTTTCCTCAAGACCCCTGGCCCTCCAGGCCTGCAGAGAGTGTTGATAGGCTGCCAACTCCTCCAGGCCAAAGGAATCCAGCAATATACTTAACCCTAGAGTCCCCCAAGCGGGTACTAACTGCTGCTTTCTCTCAAGCTATTTATCCGTTTCCAAGGGAGCAATCCTCAGTGGGACATGGAATATAGAACATATATATTATTTTTTCATAACTTATGTGGCTATTAACTTATTGCTTCCCTTCCTGTTTCTGCATGATATGTGCTAAGTATACTTTCAGGATTTTAGAGAACTCATTCCAGCTACCTACTTGACTGGCTGACTCGGGCAAGGGGTGAATAAAGTACTGAGATTCATCCACGGATAATGTTGCTGCGTACTCACTTTTGTTTGTCGGTTGCTGGCTTGCTTTGTTTTGTTTTGTGTGTGTGTTGTAAACAGCATCTTAGGTAATGCAGGCTGGCCTCAAACTCATATAGCCAAGGATTTGAACTCTTGATTCTTCTGCCTTGGTCTCCCAAACAGCTGTAATTACAGGTCATGCTAGAGTATCTAATCTCATTTTCCCCCTTGGGGTGGTTTGATCACATACGTGCCAGGTTGACCTCCGAGAACTACGAACTCTCTGGTTATAGGGAAGTGTCCTATCCATAGACTGAGCTGTAACTTCAAACCAATAGGGCTTAGATGCAAGAGGTCCCCAGGCCTTTCTTGCTACCAGGAGACTATTATATGAAGATCCATATTCACAGTGCCATGTCCAGGAACTATATGGGCCACCTCAGCAGACACAAATGGGGGTTCCCCAGCTGGTGGTAGGGTTCCTTCTCCCGTACTTCTGCCCAACCACAAGGTGGCACAATCCAGAGTATATTTGGATGGAGCAGGTCTAATCTTGCCAAGTCAAAAAATAAGGATCAAGGACCAACCACAAGTGCAAGTGATATGGCTCAGTGGGTAAACAAACTAGTGGCCAAGCCTCATGACCTGAATTCAAGCTCCAGGACCTCTATGGTAGAAGGAGAGAACTAACTCCTGCAATGCATGTACATGCCAAATAAATAAATAAGCAAGTGCACATACCAAATAGACAGATTTATAGATAAATGATTGGTAGATAGATAGATGATAGATAGATAATAGATAGATAGATAGATAATAGATAGATAGATAGATACACGATAGATAGATGATAGATAGATAGATAGATGATAGATAGATAGATAGATAATAGATAGATAGATAGATAATAGATAGATAGATAGATAGATAGATAGATAGACAGACAGATAGATTTATAGATAAATGATTGGTAGATAGAGAGATAATAGATAGATACATGATAGATAGATAGATAATAGATAGATAGATAGATAATAGATAGATAGATAGATAGATAGATAGATAGATAGATAGATAATAGATAGATAGATAATAGATAGATAGATAATAGATAGATAGATAGATAATAGATAATAGATAGATAGATAGATAGATAGATAGATAGATAGATAGATAATAGATAATAGATAGATAGATAGATAGATAGATAGATAGATAGATAGATAGATAGTGTCTTAGTCAGGGTTTCTATTCCTACACAAACATCATGACCAAGAAGCAAGTTGATGAAAGGGTTTATTCAGCTTACACTTCCACACTGCTGTTCATCACCAAAGGAAGTCAGGACAGGAACTCAAGCAGGTCAGGAAACAGGAGCTGATGCAGAGGCCATGGAGGGATGTTTCTTACTGACTTGCTTCCCCTGGCTTGCTCAGCTTTCTTTCTTATAGAACCCAAGACCACCAGTCCAGGGATGGAATCACCCACAAGGGGCCCTCCCCCCTTGATCACTAATTGGGAAAATTCCTTACAGCTGGATCTCATGGAGGCCTTTCCTCACCTGAAGCTCCTTCCTCTGTGATAACTCTTGCTTGTGTCAAGTTGCCACAAAACCAGCCAGTACAGATAGATGATAAATAGATGATTGACAGGTGATAGATAGATGATAGACACATGATAGATGATAGATAGACAAGTGACAGATAGTAGATAGATAGATAGATAGATAGATAGATAGATAGATAGATAGATAGATAGACAGATAGACAGACAGATTTCTAAATGATCCTCTCTAAGCCCAAGACTACCAGGAGCCCACAGTCAGATTCTCAGGCAAGATGGCAACTCAAAATAACGAACCTAGGCTTCTCTGCTAAGTACAGAAATGGCTTCTCGGGTGGGTCAGGGAAAGGTCAAGAACTGTAGCCCGCCTGCTCCCTAGCTTACAAGGCCTTGGGAAAACTGAACCTCAATTTGCCTATCAATGGCAGGGACCAAGTGGCTCTCCTCACAGGTGTCTGGGGATCTGACAACAGGGCTGTGTTTACTCCTATCAGGAACGCTACTATCATCTTCTGCTGCCACACTCTGCCCTGTGACAGTTCAGCCAATGGGAAGGTCATTAGTGACCTGTTGATAGGGTAGATATGAAGAGTTATAGACAACTGACTAAGCCTGAGGTTCAAAGCCAGGCAAGGAGGCCGCATCGTGACACACAGAGAGCACAGCACAGTCAGGCCATAGGCTCGACTTCCCCTCAGGACCTTGACAGATAGGATCTGCTCTCAGGACACAGGACAGATAAACAGAGAAGCCCCACATCCTCTCCAGAGATCCCGAGAGTTGAGGTGGTTCTTTATTTTCTATTTTACCCACCTCTGAATACCTATTTGAATTTCCAAACATGAACGGGAATTTCACGCTCCAAGGTCCCATGACGTATTTATTCTCCTACTTTCTCTGGATTATTCTTACCAGCTTCCAACTGCGTGGTCTCAACACTAATTTTCGGCCATCTTTTTCAGTATAACTTTCTTTGAAGATCATTTACTTCCTGATCCATAACATTCCGGCCTGCTCCCTGGACTTTTCATTCCTAGCATCTTTATTATGGCAGAGTTAAACCAATGTTACTATTTGACTCATGAGTTCTTTAGAAATGTATGACACACACCCGAGTCATTCATTTACAAGCATTTTTCTTTAAAAAGATTTACTTATTTTATGTATGTGAGTACACCGTAGCTGTCTTCAGACACACTAGAAGAGAGCATTACATCCCATTACATATGGTTGTGAGCCACCATGTGGTTGCTGGGATTTGAACTCAGGACCTCTGGAAGAGCAGCCAGGGCTCTTAACTGTTGAGCCATCATTCTCTCCAGCTCTATAGCTGGAGAGAAATTTAACTTGTGTGGCCCTGTTCCAGATGCGCACAGGAGCATCTTAAATTCTCCCAGTTTTACCTCTAGAACCGTCACTCCTCAAGCCTCAACTAGGCAGGTCGGAGATGGCTGTCTATCTCTCTCTGTCCTGGCTAACTCTCAATATCTTGCGGGCAGAAGTTTTGTCCCACTCTGTCTCCAGAGTCTTCAAACCCTAGCAGCCTAACTCTTGCCATGAGCCACCATGTCACAGAATTACATGCCAGACGGCAGCAAAGATGAAACCAGCCATCCATCCCACAGTTGAACTATGAGGCCAAAAGCAACAGAAACGTTGATAAGGGCAGGTATGGACATCTAACTTCTCCACAGTCTGGGTCTGTCTGTGCCTCTGCAGGCTGAGCTTATAGTTACCTCTGCAGATTTAATGCTAGGGCGCAGGCTGAGCCTATAGTTACCTCTGCAGATCAATGCTAGGGCGCACCCAAAGCCAGGTTTGCACCCACTCTGCTCGGCCTTACAGTGGCATACTCTAGGAGGTTGGTATGCAGAGGTGACATGGGGTGGGGTGGAGACTTCAGGAAAATGCAGCTGTACCTGGTCATCCACTGACCCAGAAGTAGCCCTTCATAAACTCATTTTACTCATCAAAATGAGCTTGGGTAAGTCATCCTTTGAGCTGTGGGCGCCAACCCAGTATGGGAGCAGGTAATAATTTTTTTCTTGCTCCCTCTGAAGACACCACAGTCTGAAGGCCTCCCGGGAACTCCACTACACGCAGGGCAATAGAGAGTAGCCGAGCATGGCTGCCCTCTGAGAGGCCCAACAAGCAGCTGAAAGAGTCAGATGCAGACACTTACACCCAATCAATGGACCAAAGCTGGGGACCCCTGTAGTTGAACTAGGGAAAGGCTGGAAGAAGCTGAGGAGGAGGGTGACCCCATAGGAAGACCAGCAGTCTCAACTAACCTGGACCCCTGAGATCTCTCAGACACTGAGCCACCAACCGGGCAGCATACACTAGCTGGTATGAGGTCCCCCAACATATACAGCAGATATATATATATATATATATATATATATATATATATATGGAGAGAGAGAGAGAGAGAGAGTCTGGCCTCAGTGAGAGAAGATACTCCTAACCCTTGAGAGACTTGAGGACCCAGGGAGTGGGGAGGTCTGGTGGGATGGGGGTAGGTGGGTGGGGACATCCTCTTGGAGATGGGTATGGGGGGTGGAGAGGAAGGAAGAATGGGATGAGGAACAGTCAGAGGGCAGACCAGGAGGAGAATAACAACTGGATTGTAAAAAAGATTAAAGAATAATAAAAAAAAATTAGAGTAATAATTGTATTCTCCCTAAAGAAATCACATAATAAGAGATCTCCAATAAGTGTAGGAATGACCACCCTGCCCCCAGCCACTGTCCCCAAGCTCCACAGTTGCATGAAGGCATGGCATATCTACTCTTTTTTTTTTTTTTTTTGGTTTTTTTTTTGGTTTTTCTAGACAGGGTTTCTCTGTGTAGCCCTGGCTGTCCTGGAACTCACTTTGTAGACCAGGCTGGCCTCGAACTCAGAAATCCGCCTGCCTCTGCCTCCCAAGTGCTGGGATTAAAGGCGTGCGCCACCACCACCCGGCGGCATATCTACTCTTAAACCCCGGAGCTAAAACAGTGCCTTACACATTGAAAGGGTAGAATCAGTGCAGGTGGAAGGATGGACTAAGTCACAAAAGGTGGATGGATCTGGACAGGTACCACAAGCTGAGTCCTCGGGTCAGCCTGATAGTTAGCGCTCAGAGCCAGTGCTTTCTGCCTGGGAATCGATGCCCCTGGAAGCTCCAGAAGTGTCTCCCTGAGGCCAGGCAGGCCCTGCAGGCTGAGGTTTGGTGAGACTGCATTCCCTCACGTCACTTCTCCTGGCACGTTCAAATCTAAGGGAAACACACATAAAAAGAAACACGCCCTTAAGTGTGGGGAGCTCTGCCCCCGCTGAAGGAGACCCCACACAGAGAAACAGAAAGAGGGGGAGCTCTGCCCCTGCTGAAGGAGACCCACACACACAGAGAGAAACACAAAGAGACAAGCCAGAGATGCTTGGACTGGCACCCCATCAAGTTGGAGGCTGCAGTACAGTGAAAAGTCTGTCACTGGGGAAGGGGCGGGGTCCCGGAAAAGGAGAAGCCACGTCAAAGGAGTATTAGAGGTAACACCGAAGATGGAGAGAGTGCCCTTGCTCAGCCCAGACTGCCCAGCGCTCGGCAGGGTTCCTGGAGACGAACAAGGAAAACTGTGAGCTTCTGTCATGTGTGGAGGTCCCTGAAATGCTCACCAGGATACAGCCCAAGAGCACAGACTGCAGCCTGGTGTCCACTGGGAGTCTAGCGTGCTGTGGGCACGTGACAAGTTCTGGAAGAAGGAACAAGCAGATGGTGATAGCATGGGGCCACAGCTGCTGAGAAACACAGAGGGCGCCACCATGGAGCATGTTTACTGAGGAGGAGAGAGAGGAAGAGGGTCTTTGTCCTCAAGGACTCAAGCCTGGAGCAGACGCCAGGATCCATTACCCTCCCTCCCCCCATTGTGCCAGGTTCTCCCTATCATGGTTGCTTTGTGGGGCCTAAGGCTAGTCATGTTCCTGACAGTCTTAATGACATGAAAGGTGGAGTCCCTGGTGGTGGTGGGGGGGAGCTAAAGATCCCCCTACCATCCATCTGGGTTGTTTGTTGGGACTTTCAGCTATTCTAGGAATCATGCAGACACAGCAGAAATCTTGGGGTGTCTTATGAGTTCCTCGGAGACCTACGGGAGCAGGAAGCAAGGGGAAGCTGAGGCTGATGGGTAAGCTGTTTATTTTGAACCATCGCCACTGCAGTACCCAGTCACAGACTATACAGCAGGAACAGGTCCTTCACAAAGCCCCTTCCCAAATGTCACACATCAATATCCAATCTTCTTAAGCTTGAAATATCCAGTGTTTCGGATATGGTATCTTCAGCATATCAGTTGGCACCTTGAGTTTTCAATTATCTGAGTTCCCCAGGGTGACACACCCCTCCCAAGGGGGACTGCACCCGTAGTAACCGGGATGAGCATGTCCTGTCACTGGATGGGGGAGGTGGGTGGGGCATTCTCTGAGAGCTGAACTACGCTTCCATAGTTAATTTGTTGTAAAGCTTTTAAAAATTGAGACCTGAGGGCTGGAGAGATGGCGTGGTGATTAAGAGCGCTCACTGACTGCTCTTAGCAGAGGAGCCAGGATGGATTCCCACCCAGGTGGGAGCCACCCACAAGGTGGCTCACAACTATCTTTAACTCCATTTCTAGGGAAATACGCAATACCCTTCTGGCTTCCGAGACGTACAGACGTCCTTGCAGGCAAGACACCCACACACATAAAATAAAAATAAATCTTTTATTTTTTAAGATGATGCATGAGAAAAGAATTTAGTGTGGTGCCTGACACAGAATAGTTGCTTAGTAATGCTGCTAACAGCCAACACAAGTCTTTCCCAGTTTTCCCAAATCCCCAGTGGAGATGAGATGGGCTTTCTATCAAGCCCTAGTAGCCTGTCCTTTGGAGTGGTTAAGCCTACCTGTCCATTCTTGGAGATATATTTAGAAAACATGAGAGTCAGAGAGATGGCCAGCCTTTCCTCTTTCCTTCTGGCACAGTCACCCAGGCTGCTTGCTCTCCAGTGGAAAAATGTTGACCGGCCCAGGCAACCAGCACAGCGGCTACCACTGCCCTCTCCTGGCAGAAGCAAAATCAACACGTCTCTGGAGCCTCCAGGAAAGGGGCAGAAAGAAAGCTGCTAGGGAAGTGTTTGGAAGAGCTAAATGCCAGCCTCAGACCTACACATACTTGGCTCCAATTTTAGACCTCAGTTCTGAGAGTCGCTCAGGACCGATACCCCTCTCCTCCCTGAGCTGCTTCTCCCCCAACACCATCCACTAAACAGTTGCCACAGCACCCAGACTATACAGCGGCAGCAGCAGCAACTCACCTGGAACCCTTCCCCTGCGCATCTGCTTCCTCAGTGTCAGGTCTAGGGCAACATCACCTCCCCGTGGACATCCCCTTCCGGGAAACCATCCCTCTCTGTGACCCGACTGTCCCTGTTCGTCTCTGTGTTTTGCTCCCAGCACACAGCAGCACAGCCTTGCTGATCCCTTTCTTGTGCTTTAGACAAAATAAGGGGCCATGCTAGATCAGATCTGACGCCCACTCTGCCAGAGAGAGTTTACATCTGGTACTGCAAACTCAGTCAGAAGCCTGCGGCCGAAGAGGTCATAGACCCTGGTGGGGAAACTATTGCTGTTGGTTTGCTAAATGGACACAACATACCCAAGAATGGCTGTCTAAATAACTATGTCTGTGCCCACATAGCACGGCGCCTGCCGACTCTAGTCAGAAAAGCTTCCTTTTGCAAAGATCAGCGGGGCTGTGGAGATTGATACCTGGTCAAGGACAGAGAGAAGAATTGACCGTCAGATACCCATCCGTAAGTGGGCAGTCTATATCATCCAGTCCAAAACTCAGGGGAAAAAGAAGCAGACGGAACGTAAGAGCCTGGGGAAGGTGGGGAACTGGGGTGAGGTGCTGGCTTCTTGGCATGATGTGAACACACTACCAGCTGTGACTACCTACATAGAGTCAGCATAGGATTGGTCCCCTTGAGATGCTGTCATAAACCTGGACATGGTGACACACGCCCTCGATCTCAGCACTAGGGAGGCAGAGGCAGTCTTGGTGTTGTGACCAGCCTGGTCTAGATAGCGAGTTCCAGGCCAACCGAGGCTACACAGTGAGACCCTGTCTCACAAAAAGGAGAGGGGATCTGGAAGTGGAGGGGAGCTACCTGAGAAGAAAAATATAATCAAAATCAACCCATGTGTGAAAACGTTATGAAACCCATTGTTATGTATGATTAATATGTGCTGATAAAAAACATTTTAAAGGAGAATCTGCACTTGGGATTTCCCACAGAGAGCTGATGGGGAGTTTGCTAAGACACAGAAGAGATGGGGGATTAGGAAGCACAGAAAGTCACCCTAGAACTGAAGGAGGTAGGCTTGAGCAGGGAGAGCCTGTGGTGCTACCTGGACTCGAAGGCATGGGGCTAGAGAGAACACAACCTCCTCCTTCCATCTGGGACAGCTGAATATCAAAGGCTAGATGACATTCTGACTGGATGTCCAACTCTGGACCTGTAGGGGGAGAGGCAGGGGGCTGCACAGCTGCCCCAGGAGGAGTGTGGGTGATGTCTCCAGGTCCCCTGCCAGAGCCTCTGCACAGAAATAAAAGATCACCCATCCGCTGCTGGCTTGCTTGCATTTTTTAAACCTTCAGGGTATTTGCTAAGATATCTGGGTCTGATGGCTGAGTGCTGTGACACTCAGTTTCTGCCCAAAGGAGAGCAAACAGAGTCAGGGTACGGACACCTCAATTCCCAGACTTTAGGGCCAGCACACCTGAGACACAGAGAAGTCACTCAGTCTCTGTCTCTCTCTGTCTCTGTGTGTGTGTGTGTGTGTGTGTCTATGTCTGTCTTTCACACACACACGCACATGTGCACACACGTGTCCCTCTGTCTCCGTCTCTCTCTGTGTCTCACACACACACATGCACATACACGTCTATGTCCCTCTCTGTCTCTTTCTCTCTCTGTCTGCCTCTGTATCTCAGTCTCTGTCTCTGTCTCTGTCTCTATCTCTGTCTCTGTCTCTCTCTCTCCACACATACACACACACACACACACACACACATCTGTGTCCCTCTATCTCTGTCTCTCTCTGTCTTTGTCTGTCTCCCTCTCCCTCTCCCTCTCCCTCTCCCTCTCCCTCTCCCTCTCCCTCTCCCTCTCCCTCTCCCTCTCCCTCTCCCTCTCTCTCTCTCTCTCTCTCTCTCTCTCTCTCTCTCTCTCTCTCTCTCTCTCTCTCTCTCTCTCACACACACACACACACACACACACACACACACAAGTCCTACCCTCCTTTCACCTGCCTGCCTATGTGGCTGTATCTACAAACTGCAGGCTCTGAGCGCCCCCTGCTGCCCATTGTCCCATCTACACCAGCACTAGGGACTGGGACAAAACCCTTCTACCCTACTTCTGTGAGCCACAAAGGAGGCTTAGCACTATTTAGGGTCTCCTTCTCCCCTCCACTCCCTCCAGTACAGAGGGGGATTGCCTGGCAGAGATCTGTGCTGGTAGAGCTCACGGGTTCCCCTACCCTGGGCCCCCTGCTGGGTCATAGGAGAATTGTCCCAGGTTCTGAGGTTGGACCCTGAGAGAGAGGTAAAAGGGGACAGGTTCGGGACTCCTTAGTGGAGTCTATTACAGATCTCTGTTCCTGGTTGGAGGTTAGGAAATCCCTTTCTTTTTCACATCTGCCCTTTCCTACCCAAGCTGTGGACTCCCAAAGGCTCCTGTGGCATCTACAAGGCCATCACACACCCATGTGGCACCAGCCTGGTAACCCTGACATGAAACATATTAATGTATTCCACTTCCACTTGTGTCCAGAGCCAAGAAGGGAGAGAAGGCACGTGGCGGACAGGGAGGTTGAGAGAACCACCTGACACAGTGCACACATATCACAAACTTGCACTAGTGGATGCAGGCATGCATTGCACACGTGTTCTTACGCATGTATACACATGCACATGCAAACATACACATATGGGCTCTATAGGTCACATAAGTGTACACGTCGTAGTGGAGGCATCCTACAGACACAGGACACCAGCAAAGCACCCATCTCTATAAATGTGTGCACACACCCTGCTCACATTCACATATCCCAAAAGTGCTGAAATGATTCCACGATAAGATAGAGCTCAGCTTGAAGCCTGATCTTCCCCTTGCCCTTAGGCTTGTACAACTTTCAGAGCCTCAGTTTCCCCACCTGTGAGAATGGGTGCTAAGGGTACCTGCATCCAGGGCTATAGGGACTGAAGGAGATAATGTGTGGCTGGCCAGGTACAGAGCAAGCATTCCGTGGCTGACAGAACACATCCCAGGCCTGTGTGTGTGTGACAGGATTGGAAAGGGGCATGAATGGTCCCTGTTTATGGTTTGAAACACTGTGGCTTCAGCCCAGGTGTACACGTGACCAGGAGCACGCACACACTCGGGGGCCCTTGTGTGTTTGTACTGTTTACTGAGGTTGCTTAGCTACCGCTGTGTTCAGAGCTCATGAAGCCCAACCCTCCGGAGCCTGTTGGGACAGGACCTGGCTGGATTCCGGCATTCCTCCTGCTGCCTTCATTTCCTCTTGGTCACAGACACCGGGTGCAAACTAGACAGTTTAGGGATCATTTAATCTCCAGGCCATGAAAGGCTTTACTTTGATGCATTGTGACCTTGGCCTGAGGAGCCTAGGTTCTCCTGAGGGTTCTACAGCCTGCTTGCCCACTCCCTGTTTGCACAAGCTACAGATGCTAAGACCATAGCTCTGGCAAGGCAAAGCTCTGGGGTCCCACCACTTCCTCTCCTCCCCATACCCTACGGCCTATGTCAGAGGGAAAGGAAAGGACCATAGTTCATTACTAACTCAAAGCCTCAGAGCCATCAAGCTAGCCACAAGGTCTACGAGGCTTCAAGGCCACCCCTCGAGGCTTTCTATCAGTCACAAACACACCAGGCCCCAAGGGACTTATCCAAGACCCTCTCCTAATGCTCTGACAGGCAGTACCAGGAAATTATGCCCTGCCTGGCAGATGTCATGTCCAGCACCCTTTCGTCTGTCCTCTGAAGTAAACAGACCACCCTAATTGGTCCATCTCCCTCTGTAAATGGACAAGGCCACCTCAACCTTAACGTTGAGGCACAGACCTCCTTCACGGGGTGACATCCCAGAACCACGAGTGTATCCTGTCTGCTCATCTTAAGAGAGAATCTGAAGGCCGAGCAGATAAAGGGCCTGGCTCTAAGCCACACAGCCCACTGGCCAGCAGAAGGACCTCTGACCAAACCCCATTAGCAGACAAGGGTAGACCTCTCCCTCTGAGCTTTGTCAAGTACACTGCACAGCTGGTGAAATGGGAGAGAGATGGGGAGAGGGGCCATGTACACTAAAGTCATGGAACTCCCCTGCTGGGAGGAGCAACTGCTGGGAGCCTCTCCCCAGGGCCAGCCTGAGAAACAACAGGGTCCCTTCTGGAACTTCCCAGCAGGTTGGTGGGTCAGGAGGAGAGTTATCACAGCCAGGCATGCATCTGGGTAATGATGGCCCTGAAAACATTACACCTGCCTACCATGTGAGACAGAGATAGAAAACAGTACTGGCCCAGGATCTAGTTCAGGCCCCTAACCAGAGGAACTCCTGCCTCAGTTTACCCAGCTGTCAAATGAAGATAACGTTTCCACTCCCCTCTGGCCACCACATTATGCTACCTGTGACTGCTCTTTAGTTAGAGTCTCTACCTCCAAAGGTCCTGCCTGTGCCTGCCCATAGCCACTCTGGCTCGGTCGTGCAGGCCAAGAGCAAAGAAAGCAAGGGCTGAGGTGAGCCTCCTCGGGCGCCTCTAGCCTGCTCCCAGCTTCCTTTTAGAGCCACCAGATAGGAGAGGCCAAGCGAGCACAGACCAAGGTTTCTGTTTCAGTAATTCCAGTTCTCTACCCCCCCTCCCCAACCTGAGAACCACAGCCCACGGAAGGAAGGAGGATTAAGACACTAAGAAAAGACCCTTTGTAAGGAGCTGAGCATGGACGAAACACAGGCAAGCTTTTTCTACTGATTAGCACAACCACAGCCAGGATCATGACCCTCCTAACAGGAAGAAACTGAGGCCGAACATGGGAAATATCTGAAGCAGCAAGGGCCAGGTGTGGCTCATGCCACCAGGATTCCTTCCCACCAACTCAAGCAGTGAGCTTGAGTGAGCTTGAGTGAGACCCTGACAAAGTCGGGGTGCTAAGCCCCAGGTACCCCCCGTGGGGGCGGGGCAGAAGGAGGGTCACGGAGCGGGACTCGCAGCCTCTGTTCCTGCTTACACCTGGTATCTGCCTGCGGACATCATGCCTGGGCAGGGAGGCTGCTCAGGGCGGCCCAGACTGGGCAAGATTGGACGGGACGGGACGGGACTGGACGCGACGCGGGCGGTGCCACCACATCTGAGCACAGCATTCCAGGGCACCGCGCCCGGGACAAGGAAGGAGCTTCCCAAAGCCGAGATGGAACCTCCCCTTGCTGGCTGCTGCAGGCTGAGTCTCAGAATGAGGAGAGGGGTGCTACCTGTATCCCAGTCCCACCACCCTCATCAATCACTCATTAGTTCCTGCTGGGCCAGGGGAGGGGGGAGGAACGAAGCCAGGGGCTTACAGAGACACAATGTCTCCACTACCCTACTATAGCTCAGGGAAACCTTTTGCCCAGGAGGCAGCCAGTACTGAACCCTGATCCTCACCCACTTCAAACTCACTGATGAGGCGACCCTGGATACTCCTCCTCCACCCACCCCCACACAATACCCTGACAAGTCTTCCCCACAGGTCCTTCGGGTCCTGGCCCTCAGATAACCAAAACCAAACTCTCTGTGAGCAAAGAGAACTTTATAAGCTTTCAGTCAGTACCTCAGCCCTGGGCCTTCCCAGCCTCCAATTCACACACACAGAACTACATATTCTCCCATGCATGTGTGCATGGGTACACACACACACACACACACACACACACACACACATCCCCTTGGTAACTCCCAGTCCTGTGGCCTTGGTTCTCATGGGTTTCTTACCCTCCATCCCCCATCCCTCCACCCCTCCCACCCTTCACACCCCCACCCCCACCCCAACATCTGGCAACTGTGTTTCAGAACTGGGCAGCCTAGGCCAGCAAGATGGCGCCTCAAGTCCTAAAGCCCATGGTGGGAGGAAAAACCAAAAACCAACTCCCTGATCTACATACACACACACACACACAATAATAATAATAATAATAATAATAATAATAATAATAATAATAATAATAAATAACAATAATAAATATAATAAAAATCTTTTAATTTAAAAAGGGATGGGCTAAAGAGGCACCTCAGTGGTTAAAAACATTTATCGCCCTTACAGAGGACCCATGTCTGGCTCCCACCACCCATATAGTGGCTCATAACTAACTTTAGTTCCAAGGGATTCAAAGTCCTCTTCTGACTTCCATGGGCGCTAGCCCCACACATGGTACACATACCTACTGCAGGCAAAGCATGCACACAAGCCAATCTTTTTTTTTTTAAGTCAGTCAGCTATTCCCTAGCCAAAGCCTCCCCTTTGCTGACACAGCACGGTACTCAGGGAGGCTCCTAGAGCTACAGATGCCCGGGGAAGCAGCACGGATTCTAATCCCAGCACCGTGTGCTGTTGTGTGACACAGCATGTGTCTGCCTGTGTCTCTAACCAGAGGTGGCTGACGACAGCCACTGCTAAGGGCCACGCCAGACGTGGACTGGCTCACACATGTGCTCATCTGCCACTGTGTTTGTATGCAGTAAGTGCTCACTAACTCCACACTGGATCACTGTTCACAGACTGTGACCCTGCTCTCTCTCAGTCTTCCTCTGCGCCTAAGCCCTGAGAGAAGCTATACCATATACCGCTCATGTCTTGGCACCCTTGGCTTCTAGAACCTTCTAAGAGTACTTTGTCCAGGGCCAAAGACACCCCATTAAAGGAGGAGTAACCTGAGGACACATCCTGAGTTCTCCTCTTCCCTCTAATTCTTCAAGGACTATAAGAGACTCTGTAGCCAGCAGAGAAAGACAGGCCAGGTTCATATGTAACCAGATGCCCCATTTATAACATGTTGAGCCAGATGTCCCAGTGGGTTGCAGCTACAGTGTCTGCTTTGAACCATATAACAACAGAAAGAGTCAACTGACTGTGCTTGTTGGTGTGTGTCTGAAGGGCTGCAGGGTTAGGAGGCTGGGGACTGGGAAATTAAGGGAGCCAGAACCAGACCACCAGGACTTGGCTCACACATCAAGCTTCCCACCAGGGTGAACCGTGATGAGGATGTGAGCTCCCCAGTGGTGGGGACTACTCAGCTTTTGTATCCGCTAATGTCAGATGCTGTCATGAGGCACTGGGCATCAGGCTAGCAGGAGACACAGGTGGGATGCCAGGTGTCGGCAAAGATGCTGAACCAAGAGGAGACTGTGGGCAGCAGGCAGCACCCCTGAAGAACAGAGCCATGAAGGTAGAAAGCTCATGGTCCAGCAGGCTGGGGAAGGAGATAGAAGAGAGGCCCCAGTAAGCTCAGAATGGGACCAAGTGATTTCCCAAGCCACACAGATGGGCCCAGGGACAGAAGGCTGTAAACCAACCTCCTGAAGAACCAGGCAGTCCATCCTCTAGAGCAGTGGTTCTCAACTTGTGGGTTGTGACCCCTTGGAGGGAGGGGGGTTTCAAGTGACCTTTTCACAGGACTAGCCTAAGATCATCAGAAAACACAGATGTCTGCATTGTGATTCGTAATAGTAGCAAGATAAAAGTTAAGAAGTAGAAACAAAAGTAACTTTCTGGCTGGGGGTCACCACAACATGAGGAACTGTATTACATGGTTGCAGCATCGGGAAGCTCTTGAAAAACCACTGCTCTAGAGGCAGGGGCTTGAAATGGAGAGATTAGAGCTAGGCATTAGGCAGAACTGCGTGCTTGAATTATCAATTATCGAATTTATAAAAGTACAAGACACGGGGGCGGGGGGAAGGGTCCCTGAGCCCTGAAGCTTGTGGCAGTTATGAGCACAGGAGCCTGGTCCCTTCTGCTGCATGCAGGGGAGAACTGGGGAAGGGAGAAGGTGGCTCTGTGCATACCCTTCTTGTCTCCACACAAAAAGCCACCCTGCAAAAATCTCAGTAACCAAGGTCCTCAGAGTGAGAGGGGACCTGAACAGTCATGGTCGGTGCAGCTTAAGAAGCACTAGACTCCAGGGCAAGGGGTTAGGAGAGGCGTGACCTAGACTCTGAGTTCCCAGCTGTCTCCAGCTCCTGGGAAATTACACCCACCCTCACTTTCCCACAGACAGTCCAGGGCCTCCTTGTCTGTCAGCAGAGCTGCCGTGAGACTGGGTTAAAGCCCTTTCCAGAGAGTCCAGTGCTAAGACTGCCACAGAGAAAGCAAAGCAAATCCTGCCTTCAAAGTCCCCGGTATTATAGAGTAGTACTTTTTATCTCTCAGGCCCAACCTTCAAGGGTGCCCCTGGTACACACAGGCCAGGGCACAGGATGAGGCAGAACTCTGTGCACCAAGGACTGGATGAGCAGGAGGTGGTGGCCTGGGAATTTGGAGAAGCCAGCCTCCCAAGGAGAAGCTGGGGGAGAGCCAGAAAGGGGGTAGTGCAGGCGGCAGATCAGGAAGACAAGAAGCTGTACCCAGTATAACTCAGGCAGGGTCCCTGCCAAGCCCTCCTCCTATGAACCTCAGACCAGAGAGACCAGGGAGCACCAGCATGGAGAAAGCACCAACAGGGAGGGAGCACCAACGGGGAGGGAGCACCAACAGGGAGGGAGCACCAGCAGGGAAGGAGCGCAAATATGGAGGGAGCACCAGTGGGGAAGGAGCACCAGCCTAGCTGCCATGGCCTGGGCCTATGAGGGAAAAGCGAAGGTACCCTAGCTGACCACTCATATGACAGTGGCCAGGGTGACATAGCCACCTTCCTACTTCCCATGCGCCCACTGAAGTCTCAAGCAAGACATCAGGGGCTGCACGGGCAGGTAGGTGTAGGAGAGCTGGGCTCAGGGCCAGGGCCAGCTTGGAGACACCACAGAGGCTGGGCTTTGCCTGGGCCTGGCAGGCAGCCTGTCCTCTCCCCACCTGGCAGAAGACACTTATTACCTAATAAGGTATTTTCTCCTGTGCTGGAACAGCTTCTGACAGACCCTGGAGGGTATGAGCAAAGGGGGTGGAGTCAGTGCTCAAGCAGAAGCCCCACCTGTCGCCTACTACTGGGGACCCTCTAGGGAAAATCAGCCAGTTCAGGCAACCTCGAGACCCCCAGCCTGCCTTGGCCACCAGGAGCCCCTCTGAGTGAAATGGAGAGCCCCTTAACCTGCACTGCCTCTCCTCATACCTGACTTACAGCCATGCTGGCCCTTCTGACCCCTGCCACTTACACAGGAACACACAGTCACCTGTGAAGAAGGGGTGAATCCTCTAGAGACCCACATTTTGTGCCTTGTCCCTGTCAAAGAAGGAAACTGTTCCAGAAGGCACCTCCTGTAATATAATGGCAGCCCATACCTGTTCCAGATTCTAGGGCAGACCTCAGAGGCAGAAAAGGCAGGCAGGGTAAGACAGTCAGCATGGTGACAGTGTCCCCTTAGCCTCTCCTATCCAAGACACATTGAAAATGTGAACGATAGACCAGGTTCCCCTCACTGCCTGACACTCAAAGCCGTGGACCACACCAGTCCTGGCTCCCTGAGAGGCAGACATGGCCTTCCCTAGCCCATGGAGTTGGGGCAGCTCTGCTGACCTCAGCCCTCTTCAGAGAAACCAGCCTCAGATGCCAGGTTCAGCTTAACTCTGAACAAGGATGTGGAGGGGTCCTAGCAGTGAAGTGGACCAGTGTGGGGGCAGGGCAGCAGCGCTGATGTCTGTACATCTGACTCAGGCCTCACTGGCCATGCGAGTGGATAACGACAGCCTCCCAGAGCCCAGATCTCCCTCTATGACCTGGAAACATGGGAACCTTCCCCCGTCCCCCAGAGTTATGAAACACCAAAGCAATCAGTGGTTAGTAACCCATGGGTGCCCTTTGCAGGGTGCCTAGGAAGACCTGTGTACCCCTCGGGGTCTCAGTGGCACCAAACCCCAGCTGATTCCTCTTGCCCCTGCCATGAGCCCACCTGGTTCTCAGGAAGGGAAGGGGGGGAGGGAGAAGAACCCAGCCAATGTTGCCCCAGGGGCAGGGGCCCTTAGTGACTAAGGGACACCTTGGGAACACTCACAATACTACCAACAATACCACACCACCAGTCAGGTCCCTCTGCAGCCAGGACACAATGCCCTAATCCAGGTGCGTAGCCATGTGCATCTACTGTGCGGCCAGGTTGCTTGACCACACCCTGATGACTCAGGGCTGGGACATGAACCTGCCAGGCCAGTGGGAGAAAAAAGCCACCAGCTCAGGACCTCGGCATTCAGTCTGAATCACTCAGAGACACACCTGTCCCCACCCCTCTCTAATGGTCCCACTCGGAGGGATTACAGGCCTCCCCACCCCTCCCCACCATCACCACTAACACCCCACCTAAGTCTCTGCAGCAGAGGCAAAAGGGAGACAAGCCCTCACTGACCAGGTCTGGCAAAGGAACTAGGAGCTGGGCCGGGGGAGACTGGACAGTTTGGGCTCAGGCCAAAATCGCAGCCCACCAGGACACCCAGCCTGGGCATTAGAGTCCAGTTTCTGACTTGCCCAGGGACTAAACCTGGCAGGTGATAGAGGCAGAAGAAAAATTTCCCCATGAAGGAATGAATGATCCAGCCACAGGCCAGATTGCATAGGCATAGCCCTGACCTCCTGACCCCTGACGCCCTTACCCTAGCCCCTCAGGCTGGCCCTCGAAATGTGAGAACCATGACAAGATGGGACAGCCATCTTTGGGTGACCCTTCTGGTTAAGGTGAGGTAAGGTGCAGATTCAGCATCACCACCCTGGAAGTGAGGGAAGGACAGACCTCACTCTGCTGAGCCTGAGCCCACCGCCAGTTGCGGCTCGAAGGGGCTGAAATGCCCAGATGCTGTCCAGAGTGAGAGAAGAGGCCAAGGCAGAAGGACAGATTGCAAGGAGGACAGACCCACAGCCTCCCTGAAGAGGAGCCCCAAGCCCCTCATGGGCCCTGGTCCACATGATG
This sequence comes from Tokudaia tokunoshimensis, assembly GCA_036184795.1. Taxonomy (NCBI): domain Eukaryota; kingdom Metazoa; phylum Chordata; class Mammalia; order Rodentia; family Muridae; genus Tokudaia; species Tokudaia tokunoshimensis. Next base: position 67,994,728 of record BTHU01000018.1, on the reverse strand, counting down.
CTAAACCTAGTGCTCAGGGCCCTTTGCAAGGTACCTGCTTCTGCATCCTACCCTGAACTCCAGGGTGGAAGGGCCTGCTTCCCTTAGAGTCTCCAGTAAAGGCCACAGCTGAAAATGACCCAGCCAAAGGGAGACAAAAGGCCCAAAGGGGACCGTAGAGGTATCCAAGGCCAGCCCAATGCTGCCTACTCTCCCTCATCCAGAGACCTCCCTCTGTCACCTGTCATGTGCTAGCCCCAACCCCAAGTCTAAAACCGTATCGCCGTCTACACCTCAAGCCAACTTCTCTCCAAACATTAATATTTCCCTCTCTTCACCTTTCAGATAGAAACGCATTCCATCCCAAACCCTGACTCTCAGACTGACACACTCATACCCCAAGTTCCAAGGTTAGCCCAACCCTGACCCTACTCCACAGTCCCTCCACCATGGTCCCTGTCCATACCCCAGAAGCACAGTGCCTCCACCACTGACCCCAGCCCTGCTCCAAGCTGCTTCTAGCCTCACTGTCCACCTGGCCTACCCTACACCCACTGTCTGGAGCCCTCTTCAGAAAGCAGTGCCTGGGATAGACCAGAGCAGTGGGATAGGTGCCCACATGCTCAGGATGTGAGTCACCAGAGAAGCAAGGGCTTGGGACAAGACAATCTTTCCCCTAGGGCTTCCAGCAGTTCCATTCCAGGACTCCTGAGAATCATGTAGACTCCAGACCTACTGTCCTGCTATGGCCTGCCATACTCCCACAGCTAGGAGCCCTCTGCCTCACAGCTAGAAGCCCTCTGTAACAACACCCTCTCGCACCCCAACCCTCAGCAGTGGGTCAAGTCCAGGCTCCTGGAATAAAGACCAAGAGTTCTTCCCAGCCCCCAGCTCTTCCTGCTACAGAAACCCCTTCTCCATCCTAAAGCCCCTGCCAGCTGCCGTCTAGAGAGAGACACGGGGCTAGCTTGCTGGCCTGAGCCTCTACAACCTCGACCGCTTCCAAGGCAGCTGCCATGGCTGGCTGAGAGGATTCTGGGCCCTAGCTGAGGCCATATTCCACAATCCCCAACACCACTCCCCTCGGCTTCCCCTCACCCTCAGCCCTGAGGAGGCAGGATCATCCCAAGTGACTCTTTTCTGGGCCTGTCACCATCATGTCAATAGCCCTGGCTTAGAGAGTGGGTGAGCCAAAGGGACACACACACACACACACACACACACACACACACACACACAGAGGAGGCCCTGTCATGTCACATCACTCAGTGGGGCTAAACGTGAAGCTCTTTTGCCCCATCCCAGGTCTCCACATAACCAGGGCTCACCCTGGAAGCCTAGCCAGGAGTCACAGCCACTTGTGAGCAGTAGGAACCAGGGGAGACAGGAGATTCGGGGACAGGGGAGGCTGGTCCCAGGCTAGGGTGTCCCAAGCAGAGATGCAGGAAGTTTCCGCAGTCATCCATCCCTCGTGGATTCCTCGGTTCAGTTCAGTTCAGTGAAGAGGCTCTTCCTCTTAGGAAACCTGCCCTGCTCTCCTGCTGCCGTCATGGCCCAGACTCCTGCCCTTCTTGCCCCCACCTTCCCTCAACCCACCCCATGTTGATCAGAAGGATTATTCTTCCTGTCACAACGTGGGTCTTCCAGAAGCCCAGGTTGATAGCACAACCCTCCAAACACTTCCACCTTCAGCCTGCAGTCCTCATCACGGAGCGACCATTAGCATCCAAACCACGACAAGCAAGAATCCACTGCCTGCCACCCACACCCGGCCCAAACCGGCAGGACCCCATGATGAACGAAATGGTGCCCAGGCACAGTGAAAGCCATCTTTCCTCCCAGGCCAGCTCCATACTCTTCCAGCCCACATGAGGCCTCCCTGTCTCCCTAAAGCAGGCCCCAGATTCCAGCTCCCAAGGCTCTCTTCCCTCCCACCCAGGCTCCCAGCAACAGCTTCGGTACTCTTCACACCTGGGCACCCTTCACACCTGGGCACCCTTCACACCTGGGTACTGCACACCTGCATACTCTTCACACCTGGGCACCCTTCACACCTGGGCACCCTTCACACCTGGGCACCCTTCACACCTGGGCACCCTTCACACCTCGGCACCCTTCACACCTGGGCACTGCACACCTGCACACTCTTCACACCTGGGCACCCTTCACACCTGGGCACTCTTCACACCTGGGTACCCTTCACACCTGGGCACTCTTCACACCTGGGCACCCTTCACACCTAGGCACACTTCACACCTGGGCACACTCTTCACACCTGGGCACCCTTCACAATTGGGCACACACTTCACACCTGGGCACACACTTCACACCTGGGTACACTCTTCACACCTGGATACAACTTCATACCTACACACTTTCTCTTCACACCTGCACACTCTTCACACCTGCACACTCTTCACACCTGCACCTTTGAGCAACAGGTTCTCCAGCCCAGCTCTCTGACCAGCTCTCAGGGATGGCCTGAGACTCTCCACCTGACACCCCCTGCTGCCCTGACTCAGAGCGAGATTCCCCACCCCATGCCCCTGCATGCCCAGCACATCCCCCATGATGGTCCTTTGGCAGGAGTATGGTTGCTTGAATCTCACTTATAAGAAGTGATGATCCATATGGCAGGGTGACATAAGACCCCAAAGCCCTCCTTGAGTGAAAATGTGGAGCCCTGGGGAAGGGGGTGAGGATGGGCAGGGCCAGGCCCAGTCTTTTACCTGAGTTCATACAACACAAATGTGGGAACCAGGACATTTCTATACAACTGACACCATCACTAACTACCCTTCTCCTCATGTACACACACACACACCTTTCAAAGCATGTGTGTATAACCCAGCTCTCCCAGGCCTGTGTGTGGCTTCCTCACACCACACCCAGACCTGCCCGGCAGGTTCAGCATCCTCTCCCGCCCCGCCTCCCACAGAAGAACTGCCGCAGCCCTGCCCCCACTGGAAACCAGCAAGTTCCACGGGGCAGGAGCGCCCCCCAGTGGACAACATGGAGAACTCCTTAGGCTCTTGTGGCCGAACCAGAGCTGGTGAAGAACAGGCAGGGGCGTTGCTGGGCAGTTGGCAAGGGTGAGTGAACTGGGAGACAGAGGCAGGCTGGAGTCTATCTTCAACTCGGTGACGGTTGGACTGGAGCTAGAAAAGAAGGCATAGTAGTACCCTGAAGCTGATGAGTGAGATTGTGTCGTGGGCCTGGGCTGAGAGGCAAGGGTTCCCTCCCTGTCAATGAGTCTATACAGAATGAGGACCTAACCTGAGGAACCCCTCTAGCCAGAGGAAGTGGGACTTAACCAGACCTCTCTATATAGCCCAATTACTCCGTCCTCCTCTCCAAACAGCCTTCTGGGGGAGCTGCCTGCAGCCCTGCAAGCCACCAGTGTGCATATACAAGAGAAACCAAGGAATTTGCACCAGATGGGCCAGAGCAGTCCTCCACGTGGGGTCGTCAGGAACCCACAGAAGCTTCTTCCACCTATGAAACATCCATGGCTTAGATCGAAAACCCTGAAGTAGGTTGAGCAATGGCGCCAGAAAAATCTATCTGGGAGGATAACTTCATCTGGAATACGCACGTGAGACACCCCCTAGTTCCCAAGTGAGCCCTAAATCTAGTGACAGGTGTCCTTGTGAGAGACTGACAAGGAGAATACACGGGCACTTGGGGAGCTCAAAGCAAAGCCACGTGGACTGTGGAATCTGCTAAAAGCCAGCAGGAGACAGAAGGGTCTGCCCTAGAGCATTCACCATGGCCACAGTCCTGCAAAACCCCTTGATTTAAACATGGACTCACAGAAGACCTGTGAGGAAATCGATTTCTGATGTCTTAAGCTAAGTTGGGGAATCCTTAGGACAGTCACAGAAAACCAAGACACTCGGAAAAATAAGTATCGCTGCAAGAAGGGGCGATGACTATGGGCTTAGTGCTCCCAGGGGGAGGGGGCGTGGCTATAGGCTTAGTCCTCCCAGGGGAGGGGCGTGGCTATGGGTTTAGCCCTCCCAGGGGAGGGGCGTGGCTATGGGTTTAGCCCTCCCATGGGGAGGGGCGTGGCTATGGGTTTAGCCCTCCCAAGTAGAACCATGAGGGCATCTCCAAGAGGCTCAGGCCCAGGATACAGCTCACCAAAGCGGAGGGAAAAAGGAAGATCAGTTCATCCTCAGCCAGCTCTGGACCCACTTACCTACAGGAAACCCTGTCTCAAAGCCCCCACCACACCACGACTGAAAAAGTCGAACACTACCTCTCTTGCTCACCTGGTAAGCACTGTTGACAATATCATCACATAATGGACACCTTCACTCTGCAGATGTCCTGCGATTTAACAGTCCTGGAGGCTGTTCTAGTAACTTTCCTATTGCTGGGCTAAGACACCATAACCAGGACAGCTTATAAAGTAAGTGTTCATTTGGACTCACAGTTCCAGAGGGTTGGAGTACATGACACTGTGGTAGGGAACGTGGCAGCAGGCAAGCAGGCATGTGTTTTCATAGCCGCTGAGAGCCTACATCTTGATCCACAAGCATGCAGCAGGGGGAGCGCACCAACTGGGATGACTTTTTAATGCTTTTGAAACCTCCAAGTCCACCTTGGACCCTGACCACACCTCCCCCCAACAAGATCACACCTCGGAATCCTTCCCAAATAGTTGCACCAACTGTGGACCAAGTAGCCAAATCTATGAGCCTGTGGAGGCCATTCTCATTCAAACCACCACGGGACAGTTACAAACAATGCACCTGCCCGCTTTGACCCATGAAAACTCTCCTGATTGCTGCCAACTGATCTTCCTATGCTAAGTCTCTAGCCTTAGCATCTGGGTGAATCTTCCAGATGTTGGACAGCTGTGATTGAGTTCCTCCTTGGTTGCAGATGTGTTGTCTGCATCCACCCACCAGACTCTATCATCTCTCTGCCCATCAGGCTGGTGAATTTAATGGAGAAGTCCTAGGGACCATGACCCCTACATTTTTTGAACGTCTAAGGGTGGCACTGATATCTGTACTTGCAGAAGGAAATATTGGTTGACATTTGCACCGTTTTTTTAAAGACTTTTTACATTTTATTTATTAAGTATTAAAGGGTAAGAAAAGCTTTATTCAGGAAATGGGGATGATATACAATCTTGAACAGTTGAGTTCTAGAAAGATCTGAAAGTCCTATTTGTTATCCTGTGTGTGGGTCGGGGTGGGGCATACATATGCCCTGGTATGAGTGTGGAGGTCAGAAGACAACCTTGTTGACTGGGTTCTCTACTCCTACCTTTATGTGGGTTACAGGAACAAACCACAGGTCATCAGACTCATGTGGCAAGTGCTTTACCTACTGGATCCTCTTCCCCAGGCTTGAGCTCCATTTGTCTGATTGGTTGACTTTGGGATAGATATAGATGGATAGGTAGGTAGATGGTAGGTAGGTAGGTAGGTAGATAGATAGATAGTAGATAGATAATAGATAGGTAGATGATAGATAGGTAGATAGATAATAGATAGGTAGATGGTAGATAGATAGATAGATAGATAGATAGATAGATAGATAGATAGATAGATAATAGATAGGTAGATAGATAGATAGATAGATAATAGGTAGATGATAGGTAGAAAGATAGTAGATAGATACATGATATAGTAGATAGATAGATAGATAGATAGATAGATAGATAGATAGATAGATACATGATAGATAGATAGATAGTAGATAGATACATGATATAGTAGATAGATAGATACATAGATAGATAGATAGATAGATAGATAGATACATACATACATACATACATGATAGATGATTGATAGATAGATAGTAGATAGATACATGATATAGTAGATAGATAGATAGATAGATAGATAGATAGATAGATAGATGATAAATACATACATGATAGATGATAGATAGATAGAAGATAGATACATGATATAGTAGATAGATAGATAGATAGATAGATAGATAGATAGATAGATAGAAAGATAGACAGACAGATAGATGATTGATAGATAGATAGATAGATAGATAGATAGATAGATAGATAGATAGATCTGCAGCCCAAACCAGTCTTGAACTCACAATCCCTCTGCCTCCTGCTCCCAAGTGCTGGGATTACAGGCATGTACCACCAAGAGTTAACACTCTTTTAAAACAAGATTTACTTTAGTTTTAATTATGTGTCTGTACCTGTGTACCTGTGTCTGGGGAGAGATGTTACATGTGAGTGCAGGTGTCATGCAGGCCAGAAGAGGACATGGATCTCTAGAGCTGGAATAATAGGTAGTTGTATATTGCCCCCCCGGGTGTTCAACAAATACATGCTCTTAACCACTGAGCTACTTCTCCAGACCCATAAGTTGACCCTCTTGCCTAAGGAGTGGTAAAAGGAGCAGCTGAGAGTCCCACCAGCCTTCCCCACCCTGGCATCCCTACTAAGCCCTCACTCAGTGAGGGGTTGTACTTGCTCTAAGAATGTCATCAAACCCATCTCCATATATGGGAAGCAGAGGCAAGTGGGTCCCTGTGAGTTTGAGGCCAGCCTGGTCTACATAGAGAATTCTAAGCTAGCCAGGGCAACAGAGTGAGATGCTATCTAAAACATAAAATGAATAAATTCATTTAAAAAAAAAAGACTGTCAAAGTCAAATTCCTGTTTAGAGAGCAACGAAAAACTGCCAGGTGCATTCAGTAAAGTATAAAACACTTGAAGCTGGACCGTGGCTAGGACATCCACTTGCTGATTCTCCAAACATTATCCCTTTACTGTCACCAAGTATCCCCAAATGTAGCCACCCGCCACAACAGACACTTTCCAGTTTCTGTGGCAGGAACTGTGAGCAGCCCAGATGGTTCAGGCCCTGGCTCCCTAGCGGTTATGGCCAGGCAGCTGCTGTCCGCGTGACAGGAACACAGCTAGAGGGCTCTCCATGTGACCACTAATAAAAGGCACTGAGTCCTAGGCCTCCCCAAAGTAGAGCACACCACTGGCTGCCCACATGTCCCCGTGTTGTGACAGCTAGCTTGCCTCCCAGAGGGAAGAGGATATCCTGAGGGAGCCATAGAACCTGTGTGAACCCAGACAGGAGCTTGACGAACCCTCCCCTCAAGTTGTGACCTTCACATCATTGGCACAACTACACCATCACAGCAGAGGCCATCAGCAAAGCCAAGGATATTGACTCTAGACTATACCAGAAGGTCTGCTAGCTCCTCATCCAGACTTGGAAGTAACATCCTGTCCTTGTAGGCACTTAAAGTGAGTCCCAGGGGTGCCCACGCTCTCAGGAAATGGCACTGAAGTTGCACTTCCCGCCCCAAGATGTTGCAGAGAAACACGCATATCAGCAGGCTGGGTGACAGGGATGCCTTGGGTCCCCCAATGTCACTTCATGTCCTACAGGACTAGAGTGTGGGTGCCCCCTCTCCCCAGGTTATAGATGTCTTACTAATGGCAGAAGTTTGTGGAGTATGTCTGTTGGTACTGCTGCGTCTCAGATCACTATCTCACTGGTCATGTCCCCACTCCCACTCCCACCCCCACCCCCACCCCATCCCCTTCACTCTCCATTCCCAGTTTAGAACCTGGTGAAATGGCCTGATCTCTGGGGCATCATTCTTGGTCTCTGAACAACACACACACACACACACACACACACACACACACACACACACACACAGAGTTCTCGCACCTGCTGTTCATCTGCTTGCTTGGGGACCCTACATTCTCAGCCATCCTCCGATCTCTGCAGGTTGGATAATCCTGGCTGCACCCCTAAGCTTGTGGGCTTCGTATCACAAGAAGGTTGAACCTACAGCATGGTCCTTAGCCATTGCTAAGGGTCTCGCTAGCAGTGTTTCCAAAACAGGGCAATCCTGGTCCTTTCTAGGTGATCAGGCTGTGTTGAGAGAAGGAAGTCAGAAGCAGCAGAGTGGAGGGTAGGGGCCACGCCCATCTCAAACCCACTCCATTGACCCAGCATCCTGAATCCAGGTATCAAAAGGAGGCCAGAGCACACGAGGAGGCTGGCCCTAGACGGCCCATAAAAGGAAGTACCTTACTGCCCCCACTTCAGTCCTTCCAGAGCCCCCAGGAAGCCTTACACCAGGACACCTCACAGCTGTGTCAACTCACTCCAAGCTAAAAGTCACTCAGCACATACCCCCAGTCAGTCACAGCTCCCCAGTGCTGTGCAAGCCCTCCTTCCCCTCCTCCTCCTCTTCCTCTTCCTCCCCTCCCTCCCTCCACAGCACAAGATCCTTTCACTACTAAAACACCAGGCTCTATTCTCACCCCTTCACATAATTTAAATATCTAGTCCTCCCAACATCCCGTGTGGCAGTTACTATTCCTAGAAAGGCTGAGTGAGTCACCCAGGGTCACACAGATTCTGAGTGATAGGACAGGGGTCAGGGCCCTGTTTCCCATCAGCCTGTGAGTGGACAGTTGCAGCCCCCTCTGGCCAGCTCCGGCCCTGAAGCTGTACCTCTCTTGCAATCTGGCCATCCCCTGCCTTCCAAGGATATCTCCTCTCCCTTTCTGCCCCACCTCTGATGTTTAAGCACAGGAGTGGTACCCACTTCCACGGGGACACGGATGTTTTCTTTACAGTTAGGGGGTTCTCATTCTTAATTTTTTATCATTAATGACAGCCTGCTTCTTTTCGATAATCAAAGTGGGAAGCAATCGGTCTCAAAGTCTCAACCAACACGGGGAACTGAAAAGTGCTGGACCCTGGGAAACAGAGGTGTCAGGGACATTGTGACTAAGTCTCAAGGCAGCGGGGTGGGGAGGAGAAATCACACACACACACACACACACACACACACACACACACACACACGAACTATCTGCAGGAAGCAGGCTGTTTGCTCTGTGGCCACGAAGTCTTTATCTCATTGTAATAAAAATTGCTCACACGGACCCTGCTAGGAAGAAAGCTGAGGGGTTGGGTGGGCTGGCTGTGCCCTAAGAAAAACATTTTTAAAGCGAAAGGAAACCATATTTTATGGGAATGTTGACTGGTGCCGAGGACACCCAGGGACACTGAGTACTCCAGAGGCCACAGTGTTCAAAACAGACTCTCAGGGTGTGATGGCCAGGTCAGGCTCAGGACCCAGAGTGCCCAGAGCTGGCTGGATAACTCAGCCTGACAGCCCATGCTAAATGCCTGGCACAGATACTAGATGGCTCTGAGACACTGGCCGGCCCTGGAGAGCAAGATGAGCTCCCCCCATCTCTCTAACTCTGCCTCTGGTTAGGCACCTGGTCAGCTAAGATGCTGGCTGAGTCTGGCCTCGTTATCAAAGACCTGGAGAATGTGCAGGTCCTCTGGTGAGGGTCTCTCCTATGGCCTCTCACCAGATAAAACCAAACTGAGTAAGAGGAGGAAGTGTCTTAATGGAAGGCCTTTTTATTTTTTAGTTTTTCATGTGGTTGCTGGGAATTGAACTCGGACCTCTGCTCGCTCCAGCCCAAAGATCTATTTATTATTATATGTAAGTACACTGTAGCTGTCTTCAGACACACCAGAAGAGGGAGTCAGATCTCAATACAGATGGTTGTGAGCCACCATGTGATAGCTGGGATTTGAACTCAGGACCTTCGGAATAGCAGTCAGTGCTCTTAACTGCTGAGCCATCTCTCCAGCCCCAATGGCAGGCCTTTAAATGGAACTTTTACTGAAGCAGGGAAAGTGGGAAGGATGTCAGCCTCTCAAAGGGCTGACTGAGAAAGAACATCCAGTCCCATCCAGACTTTCCAGGTAGGGTCTCTCTATAGCCCTGGCTGTCCTGGAACTCGTTCTGTAGACCAGGCTGGCTTTGAACTCACAGAGATCCTCCTGCCTCTGCCTCCAGAGTGCTGGATTAAAAGTGTGTGCTGCCACCACCCTGCTATCTGAGGCTTTTTGTAGAAGAAGGCATGGGACCCTCATTCTGCCTAGGATGGCCTGAGTCTAGGACAGGAAAACTGGGCTCAGTTCACCCTCCTAGGCCAACCGAGGATAATAATTAACCACCTATTCCTGATGGTTTACCTTTGCAGTCAGTCAGAGACTGTGGTATGTGCCCTAAAACCACAGATGGTATTAGAGAGGGGAGTTGCTAAGCAGATTTTTTGCCGTTTACCCTGTCAACTTTAGTTAATTTTACACCAGGAGGCCTTACTTAGGTCAGTGTGACCTACTTCCTCTGGCTTTGTGTCTAGGTTGTTGGGTCAGGATTTTGGTTTTGGTTTTGCAACACTAGGAATTGAACCGGGGTCCTTGTGCATGCCAGGCAAGCTCCCAGTCACTGAGCTACACTTCCAGCCCACTTGTAAGCGGCTTGAGGGTTGCCTGCATACGTGTTAGCATTTCACATGTTTTCTGCCTCCTCTCCTTGTCTGCCAAAGAGCCGCACATCCTGCCTGGTATAACCGACTCTTCTCTGGCCTCTCGTATCCATTGGGAACAAGCAAAAGAAACATATTCTGAGGACTACTGTTTCATTTTCAGAGTCCATTTAATCATAGGGAGTAACTGAGCTCAAGGTCCCAGGCCCTAGGGTAGCTGGGGACTTCCCAATAACTGGACAGCTTCTATTATTATAAGGAAATAGTTTCCTGAGTCCAGACATCTCAGGGACAACTTGTAAGGGAACAGTTGTCCATGTCCAGACATCTCAAGGACAAGCTTTTCATCTTGATGACAGGGTCAAACTAAGTTCATGTTCTCGTGCCCATGACTCTACTCCTACCCTGATTGGTGGAAACTCCCTTGCTCACCCCTTAGGTCAAAATATGATTGGACAGTGCTACAGCCCCACCCGGCTCCCTCTCTCTTCATAGTTTTATCTTTTAAATCTGCTGTAATGTCCCTTCGGGGTCACAGATCAGCTCCTGGCTCTGTTCTGCTGCCCCGATGGATCAGTAGCGGCTTGATTTCAATAATTTTTTGCATCTGCATCGACCTGGTGCTTGGGTTATGTTGGGTTTATGTTAGATTTAAGCAGACCCCACAACAGTATCTACTTGCTTCTTCCTCTTCTTCCTCTTTTTCTTTTTCTTTTTCTTGTTTGTTTGTTTGATGGCCTTGAACTACTGATCTTCCCGTTTCTGTCTCCCAGGTGCTAGGGACACAAACATGAGCCAAGCCTGACTGACTGACTGACTGACTGACTGACTCTTTGCTTCTGTAAATGAGCCCTAGCCAGTCCAGGGAGTGCTCACCTTACTTGAGTGGTATGTATAGAGGCAGGAGAGGCAGGAATTGAGACCTGCCCAGGCTACATTAGACTTTGTTTTAAGGTAGAGGGAACATTGTGAGTTTTTTTTTTAAACCTATAGATTTTGAGAAGAAAAGACCAAATCCACCGATTGTCCAATGAGAACAAGCTATATTTTAGGATACACCCAGAACTGGCCAGCTGTTTCTCACCCTAACTCTGGATTTGGGAGAGCAGTCCCTACCAGCCTCTTGAGGTCATTTTTATATGTGAAATAAGGTGCTCACAGCGGGGAGAGAGTCGGCTGCTACACGTTTGTTAGAAAGAAACAATGAAAGGGAAGGCAGAAGGGGAAGGATACACATCTGTTACAATAGTTACAACAGCTCTAAGAAAGAGGAACTTATTCTTAATTACAAATAGAAACCTTAAGTTGCCAGGACTTAACACAGGACAAACAGGAACTTATTCTTAACTGCAAACAGAACCCTTAACCGCAAGGTATAGTGTTCCGATTTTGGTCTCCCAATTTCCCAGGAACCCTTGCATCTGGGGCATTCACCTGTTTTAGTGTTGGGCATTAGGATGCCAACAGACATCTTGAATATACCTTTTTGTCTTGTCCCTCTCTAGAAGTGGTAGTAGCTGATCAGTTTTGCTCAAACTTGACAATCAGCCTGTAGGGCCAGAGAGCTGTAAGGAAAGACCCCGGCTGGCCTGGTCCCTTCCGGAGAGGGACAGAAAACTAAGACTCCATCCTGTTTAGGTCAGTGTTATCATGAAGCTAATGCAGCAGGCAAACCCACAGGCTCATGTCTCCCTTAGGAGCCACCTGGAAATTGTCATCTGTCACCCTTCCTCCCAGCTGCCTCCTGGGCACTGGGCTCTGTGAGGTAAACAGACTTCTTCGGAAATCAGTCTTGACCTTCAAAGAGCACAGTTCCCCCACCAGGGACTTCACAGGACGATGGGAAAAACAGGCCCAGGACCTAAGAGCCTAGTGACAAGCTGGAGACTGGATTTCAGAAGGTGAGTCCTCTGCCTGGCAGTGGGGAAACCCGGGGGAGTGGGAGCAATGGCCTCATTACCATTCAGCAATCTCTTCCCCAGATCCTAGCACATTGGGATCCTTGTGCTGGTTTGAATCGGAATGGCTCCGTAGGTTCATATATTTGAATATCTGACTCCCAGTAAATGGAACTGTTTAGGGATGATTAGGAAGTATGACCTCCGTTGGAGGAGGTAGGCCGCTGGTCGTGGGCTTTGAGGTTTCAGAAGTTCACAGCAGGCCTAGTTAACTCTGTCTCCTGCCTGAGAACCATGATGTAAGCTCTTAGCTCCAGAACCATGCTTGCCTGCCCACTGCCGCGACCCCTGCCAGGGTCACGGACTGGCCCTCTGAAACTGTAAGCAAGCCCCAAGTCACGTGCTTTCTTCTATAAGTTGCCTTGGTTATGGTGTCTCTTTACAACCACAGAACGGTAACTAAGACAGGCCTTGTGTCTTAGTGTTTCTATGCAAGTTGGGAAGAAAAGGGTTTATTTGGCTTACACTTCCATATCGCTGTTCGTCATTGTAGGAAGTCAGGATAAGAACTCATCATCAGGGGCAGGACCCTGATGCAGGATCTGATGCATGGAGAGGTACTGTTTACTGGCTTGCTCAGTCTGTTTTCTTATAGAACCCAGGACCACCAGCCCAGGGATGGTACCACCCACCATGGGAGGGCCCCCCCCCCCATCAATCACAAATTGAGAAAATGCCCTACAGCTGGACCTCATGGAAGCACTTCCTCAATCAAGGCTGCTTCTCTGATGACTCTCTCGCCTGTATCAAGCAGACACAAAACTAGCCAGAACGCCTTGTATTGTTATTGTGGGTTCGAGCGAATACCTTGAGTCCTGCACCATAGCCCCAGCAGCCTGTGGAGCCGGCACACCCAGTGCAGGGCCAATGACCTTCAGTGTTGCCTGTCGGATGGCAGAGTTCACAAACCACACGCTGGGTTTTGTGGTTCCGAAGAGTATGTCCCCACCAGAGCTCATCAAAACACGGCAGCGATCTACAGAGGGTAAGGGCAAGGGAGGTATCGGGAAAAGAAAATCTTAATTCTACTCAGAAAGCGGGTGAATTCAAGCGAGGCTCTGTAAGGAGCTGTGCCGAGGGAAGGGGCAGGGGTCTGGAAGTGCAAATCTTGCAGCTGGACGTGACAGCACCTGAGAGGAAGAGACAGGTAGATCTCTGAGTTCAAAGACAGCCAGGTCTGTGAGACCCTGTGCTGTCATAGCTCAGTGGTAAAAAGATGCTAACCGCCAAACCTAAAAACCTGAGGTCTAGTCCAGAACCTACATAATAAAAGGAGAGAACCTAGGGGCTGGAGAGATGGCTCAGGGGTTAAAAGCACTGACTAAATTCCCAGCAACCACATGGTGACTCACAACCATCTGTAATGGGATCTGATGCCCTCTTCTGATGAGTCTGTAGACAGCTACAGCGTACTCATATACAGTGTACTCATATAAAATAAGTAAATAAAATCTTAATTAAAAAAAAAGAAAGAAAGAACCTACTACCTCCCATTGCTTTCTGAATTCCATACATGGATCACATGTAAGCACACACACACATACACACACAGAGAAGGGGAGGCACACGCACACACACACACACAAATAAAATGTAATTTTAAAAAACACTAAAGAAAAATAAAAAGTAAATATATACTCTAAGCACGGAAAACAGTGTTCCTTTAGTGGGTCCCAGCAGAGCCCTCCTCCCTCCAGCCCCTTCCTTTCAAATAGTATTTTAATGGTAGTTATGATGCTAGCCCTTCCTTTAACATTACTGTTACCAGGAGCACGACAGGGTCCAAAGCTAATTGAAGAGGTGGGCTCCCTCACGGCCTCCAGGCATGCTGAAGGCAGGCTAGCTCCCTACGAAAGCCTTGCAGCCAGCAAGAACTCAGGTCAGTGTGACTGGGGGTGGAGTAGGAAAGGGGTGTGTCTTTGAACCGTTTCCTGGGTAACGCCTCGGCAGAGATTGTCCCAGCAAGCCACCTGTGGTACCCACTAGAGGGCAGCACTAGCCCTCAGATGCCTCCCCAGCAATCGGTCCACTCTCCTCTTCATTGAAAGGCATGTAATTGAAAGGCATGTCTCTCCTTTCATTGCAGGGATTCACGTGTGCAAACACACACACACACACACACTTGCAGCCTATGTGTTTTGCTGAGGGCTTGGCATATTTTGGCTGTACAGGTAAGATCATCGCTATTTTTGCCCGCTTCAGCTATGTTGTAGGTCAGCAAACTCAGGATGGGTCTAGGATCTCATCTGGGTCCAAGGGAGTTTTGCTGTGGGCATCTTAGAAAGCCACTTCCACGGTCTCCTAGGAGAAGCCTCCAGAAGCCCCTTCCACTCTTCAGACACCAGGTAACCGTGGCCCCAGGAGGCACTGCACCATGTTGACCACACGGGGGCGACAGTCTTGGGTATGTGCTGTAGGGGGGTGGGCGTGTGGAGGGGATATCGGCTAGAGGAACCAAAGAATCCGAGCGAGCGAGGCAGAGTCAAATCAACCCTGGGACCCTTCACCACACTGATTAGCCTGCTAAACTGGCGTAACACGGTAACCGTTGAACCCAGCTTGAGAGATGCTTTTCTTTGCAAATGAATAGAAGGGACCAGCTCACTGTGGGCAGTGCCACCTGGGCTGCTGGGGCTCAGCTTTGAGCAAGTAGTAGGCAGCACTCCTCTGTGACTCTGCAACAGCTCCTGCCCTCCAGGTTCCTGTCCTGTTTGAGTTCCTGCTCTGACTTTCCTCCGTGGTAGACTGTGATGTGGGATTGTAAACTGAAAGAAACCCTTTCCTGCTCCTAACCCTAGACTGATTTTCAAGATGTGTCCCTAAAGTCTCCCCGGCTAAGAAAGGGGTGTGTCTTTGAATTGTTTCCTGGGCAACACCTCGGCAGAGATTGTCCCAGCAAACCACCCATGGTACCCACTAGATCTAAAATGCAGATGGAAGGAAACACCACTGGATCTGCCAGAGAGGCAACGTATCCATCAGAGGTCCCTGGGGTACTGTGTGGCTAAGGGCAGCAGCACCCGTCAGCCTGGGGTGAGGCAATGCCTTGGGTGACCATCAACCAACTGGGACTGATCGCACCAGGCAGGCACATGGGAAATCTCTCAGGATACCTCTGTAGCTTGTTGTCTGGAAGGATAAGGGTGCAGGGACTAAAGGAGAGGAGCTGCTGGAGACAGCAACTGATGAGTGGAAGCTTCTAGAGAGACTGCAAACACAGTCCTCTGTAGTGGGGAAACAGCTCTGGTGTTCAATATGGAGGCTTTGGGTGCTGTAGGGACTTTTGAGGCTCAGAACAAGGCCAGAAAGACTGGAGAGCTAGCGGGAGAGATGGCTTGGTGGTTAGGGCACTGGGTGCTTGATCTTCCAGACTGATGGACCAGAATTCAATTCCCAGCATCCACATGGTAGCTCACATTTGTCTGTAACTCCAGTTCCAAGGGATCCATCGCCCTCCGCTGGCTTCAGAGGGCATCCAGCAAACCACCTGTCTTCGTTAGGGTTTTACTAATGCGAATAGACAACATGACCAAGGCAACTCTTATAAGGACAACATTTAATTAGGGCTGGCTTACAGATTCAGAGGTTCAGTCCATTATCATCAAGTCAGGAATATGGCAGCATCCAGGCAGGCATGGTGGAGGAGGAGCTGAGAGTTCTGCATCTTCATCTGAAGGCTGCTAGCAGAATACTGACTTCCAGGCAGCTAGGGTGAGGGTCTTAAAACCCATGCCCGGGGGCTGGAGAGATGGCTCAGCAGTTACAAGCCCTGACTGCTCTTCCAGAGGTCCTGAGTTCAGTTCCCAGCAACCACCTGATGACTCACAA
This sequence comes from Tokudaia tokunoshimensis, assembly GCA_036184795.1. Lineage (NCBI taxonomy): Eukaryota > Metazoa > Chordata > Mammalia > Rodentia > Muridae > Tokudaia > Tokudaia tokunoshimensis. Next base: position 67,978,630 of record BTHU01000018.1, on the reverse strand, counting down.
CCATCTGTAATGGGATCTGATGCCCTCTTCTGGTGTGTCTGAAGACAGCTACAGTGTACTCATATAAATAAAAATATATAAATCTTTTTTAAAACTAAGAAATAGAAGTCAGAAAACTGTGCAATTTATTAAAAAAAAATGCCCACAGTGTCACACCTACTCCAACAAGGCCACATCCACTCCAACAGGGCCCTACCTCCTAATAGTGCTACTCTCTGGGCCAAGCATATTCAAACCATGACACCACCCATATTCATAAAATAAAAAGACTGGAGAACTAACTCTGCTATTCTATTTTTATATGTTTAGATTTGAATGGCTGCAGGTGGAAGTGGCTACTGTACCAGGGATGGGGACATGCAGAAGGACCAGAGATCTGGTCTCTGGCATAGCTAACTGTCACATCTCAGAACAGGAGCCAGGGCCAGGAAGCTCGGAGGAGGTGCTGAATGGAACCTGAGACAGCTCTGGAAGGTCATCCTGTACCTGGCATTAATGTGTAGGAAGGAACGAAACCTGAAGACTGACTTGCCAGACACCAGAGGTCACTCACCTGAAGCCTAGGGGGTCAGCTTCAGGTCACAGAAGCTTGGAGCAGCTCACATCTCTTTCTCTTATATATTTTTCCTATCAGAATCCACTTTATTAGTTTTGTTAGTAAGAAAAAAGTTAAAATGTGAACAAAGTTAGTAGAATGCATGCAAAAACTCTGGGTTTCCACCTCCTGAGGAATCAGAAGGTCTAGCAGCACTGGCCGGAATTTCCTTCCAGGATACTAATGCAGATCGACTAGCAGTCTCTTGGCACAGAGCCTTGGTCTAGTTTCTGTTGCTGTAACAAAAGGCCACAAACCAGATACTTTATAAAGAAAAGAAATGTATGGCTCACTATGAGCTCAGCATAAGGACCTCGTGCTGCAATATCTCAGGACAGGAGGCCAGTTAAGTGTAGAAGGCAGAGAGCTGGCCTTGTAACAAAGCCACTCCTGAGACAACTATGGGCATAATCCATTCTCTAGGGTGGAGCCCCACATGAGTTCTTCAAAGTCCCGTTGCCCAGAGTCATCTCTGCAACCCTTAAATTCTAACTCAATTAAGTTCCCATGCTCCTTCAGCCCCAGGGTGCTGCCCACACGTCTCAGGGACCCGGGAGTTAATCAGCAGGGCAGGAGTTATCTGTTAATGCAACAGAAGTAGAAACTGCAACAGGAGTTAGGAAGACAAACGGACCCAGTCTTCACGGAAGAACACAGCAAGGCCCACCCGGGGCCGACTGAGTGAGGCCTTGAGTCCACATCCACCATATTGGCAAGTATCCACCGCGGGGTGTTTTTGCATCCATTTTTTTTTTATTTTCTCAAACAGTGCACAAAAGTATTCATAGCTTTTATGTTCAGGGAACGTGGTTTCCTTGCTTCTCCTTTGACCCAGCTCTGGGGAGGTGACCATACCCTGAACCTAGAGATCAGCCACACTGACTGGCAGATGCAGGAGGTCATGCCAGGCATGGGGCTTTTTAGGCAGGGTCTATTACAGGGACATAACTGATAGGATAAAAACATATCTGTGGGGTTTCTTAGATTGGCTCACAGGCTTGGGTCCAGGTAGTCCAACAACGGCTACGTCTGGGAGGGAATCTAATACTTATTCAATCCAAGAAGCTGGAGATATCTGTGGTCTTGAGTCCTGCAGGGCTCCTGAAGAAAGCTGGTCTTTGGTCTACATTGGAAGCCCAAAGAAAGTCGTTTCTGATGTGGGTGACAGACATCAGGATGGGCTGTGCCTTCCTCGACAGAGTGAAGGCACACCGACAAAAAGCAGTTTCTTTGGTGTCCTTTCACGTGGGCTGCTACCAGAAGGCTACCCGGGCTAAGGTTCTTATGTCCACATGACACAAGTCAACGTTGTTTTGGAAGAGAAAACCTCAGTTGATAAAATGGTCCCTCCAGATTGGCCTGTGGGCAAGCCTATGGTACATTTTCTTGATTGATGATTTATCTGGAAGGGTCCAGCTTGCTGTGGGCAGTGCCACCCCTGGGATGGTGGCCCTGGGAGCTTTGAGCAAACCGTGAGGAGCAAGGCAGTGAGCAGTGTCCTTCTGCAACCTGTGCGTCAGCCCCTGCCCTCCAGGTTCCTACCCTGCCTTCCCTCAGTGATGAACTGCAATAAGCTGAAATAAACTTCCTTCCCCAAGTTGCCTTTGTCCATGGTGTTTTAACACAGCAATAAAAACCCTAGTGAAAAACAGGTAGGACTTCCAGCTTCAAATGATCCGACCAAGAAAATCACTCACAGGAGGGGGCTTGAATTTTAGTTGATTCCAGATTGCAATCAAGGTAACAGCTAAGATCAGTCATCCTCCCGGGAAACACCTTCACTCTGAGGAGGTGGAGGCAGGAGGATCAGGAACTCGATTACCTATCCTTGAGGTTAGCCTGGGCTACATGAGACCCTGCCTCATGTTCAGCCAGCAGGACAGGCCCAAATATAACAAAGTTGACACCACCCAGAAACTGATACTCAGAAGCGTTAAGGGCCAAGATCTACAAGGCAAACACAAATCAGGAAACGATTTCATTTTCATCTGTCCCCGAGCCTGTGCCATCAGCTTCCCCACAGAGCAGGGATGTCAGGCCTCTGGCCTCCCTCCTTTGGCCCCCAGCCCCTGTGCCCTGGGGAAGAGCCAGGGCACTGACCCTCAGCTCATTTTAGCCCGTAGTGTTGCTTGGACGGCTGTGGCTCGACTATCCTCCATGACATCTGTGCTGGTGGAACAGCAGCCAACTTCTCCCGAGCTTCCAGAAGGGAACCGAACTGAAACCACGGAGCACAGGGAACTTGGCGGAAGACAGTTGCGGCACAAACCAAATTCCAGGACATTTGCATCCTACGTAAAACTGATGCACACATTTGGCCATCGCTCCGCACAGAAGCTGTCTCATCTAAGTCGCAGCTCGGAAATGTGTTTCTAAATCGCTCTTTAGGGGGGAAAGGACTTAAATTTAGTAGCTTGACATTACAATCGTTGGAAATAAAGTGAGTCTGGTACTGTTGTTCCGACAGAAGGAGGGAAGCTTCTCTCTGAACAGGCACGATCTGATTTTCTTACAAAGTGTTTCTCTTCTTCCAGAAGGAAGGTTCTGGGACAATGGTTCCTGAAGCATTGTCATCCGATGAGGCTGCAAAAGATGCCGCTGGAGAAACATCTGTCGAGCCCAGTGTGGTGACATTCCCTGCAGTGGGGAGTGTAGGCAGAGGATAAAGAGTTCAAGGACGGTCTCAGCTACATACAAAGCTCAAAGCCAGCCTTGGATATGTGAGACCCTGATACCAAAGGGAGGAGGGTGGGGGGAGGGGACGGGGTCAGGAGGATCAGGAAGTTTAAAATCATCCTCAGCTTCCTAGTTAGAGGTCAGCCTAGGCTACATTGCACCTTGTCAAAAAGACAAAAATAAATAAAGTAAAATTTGAGGGGCTGGAGGGAGGGCTCAGAAGTTAAGAGCACTCAGTGATCTAATGAATGATCCAGGCTCAGTTCCTGACACTCACATGGGGACTCACAAATGTCTATAACTCCAGCTCCAGGAGAACCGATACTTTCTTCTGCCCTGTGAAGTAAGTGTGTGCACCACGCATGCACATGGTGCTTAGACACACATTCAGGCAAAGCATTCACATGCATAAAATAAATGTTTACTGTTTGTTTGTTGTTTGTTTGTTTTCCAGACAAGGTTGTTTCTCTGTGTAACAGCCCTGGCTGTCCTGGAACTCACTTTGTATACCAGGCTGACCTCAAACGCACAGAGATCCCCGTCTCTGCCTCCTGAGTGCTGAGCGGAAAGGCGTGCGTCACCATGTCCAGCTAATTTTTTTACACTTAAAAATAAAAATATTAGTTGAACTGCATTAAAAACAAGTTTTTTTTAAGGTAGAAGAGCAAGAGCCAGGTGTGATATCACATACCTCTAGTACAGCCCTCTGGGGACAGGAGGCAGATCTTTATGAATTTGAAGCCAGCTGGATCTATATAGTGAGTTCAGGTTGACCAGTTGTTACAGACAGCTGTGAGTTACCCTACATGGGTCCTGGGAACCAAACTTGGGTCCTCTGCAAGAGGAATACCTGCTCTTAACGCTGAGCTGCCTCTTCAGCCCCTGGTTTGGTTTTGTGATGTAAGTTCTCACGTAGTCCAGGCTAGCCTCAGACTCACTCTGGGACCAGGGATGATCCTGAACTCCTTATTGTCCGGTGTGTGTTCCTCGGGTTCTGGGACTGCAGGCAGGTGACAAACACTAGGCCCATTTGTTCCATTTTAAGGGCAGGATCTGGCTTCTACTCCTAGGCTCAGGGGAGTGTCCTGCCTTAGCCTCCCAACTTTGCTTTTAGACTAGCCTTTATGTTGGCATAGCAACGAGCATAGACAACGAGATCACGTCTGTAATCTCAGTGTAATGTCAGCACTCAGGAGACTGGGTGGTAGGAAGGTTAGTTCCAGACAGCCTAGGCTACATAAGACAGACTCTGTCATACACAAAACATTAACTTAAAAATTAACTGATCTGAGGAGGAGGAGGGTACTGTTATAATAAAGAGCCCTGTTTCACAGGAGAGGTGGGAAGTGAGGAGGTAACTTAGCCCCTGCTAATTTGAAGTCTGGCCCCTTCAGTAGGAAAAACGCCACAATGACACCAATTACTTTGAGTGCTAACTTGTTTTTAAATTGTATTTTTATGTGTACTGGTGTGAGGGTGTCAGATCCTTTGGAACCGGAGCTACAGACCGGTGTGAGCTGCCGCATGGGTTTGGGGAGCTGAACTCAGGACCTCTGAGAGAGCAGCCAGTGTTCTACCAGAGCTATCTCTCCAGCCCCTACATGCTAATTTTAAAAATAAACCTATTGCTTTAACATACTGGGGGGCAGGGCCTGACTCTGCTTAGCCCAGTAGTTCCCCCTCCAAAAAAAAAAAATCAGACAATGAAACCCTTTGTTTCTGTGTTAATCTCACTAGAGTCCTTGGGGGGTGGGGGTGTTGGTCGGAGTTTGGAGCCCATTTGAAGAAACGCTGTCTTTAGCCCCTGGGGGAGGAAGTTGGGCCGTAATCCTCTGTTTCCTGCCAAATGGTTTTGAAATATTCATCAATTCTCTCAAATAACAAATGATGAAATATTGCGTCTGCTTTTAGTTCATTTCCCCTACAATTCCTGTAACATTTGGTTCTCCATAAAGACATTTTAAACAAAAAGATAGGTTCAAAAGTGGGAAACAACAAGCAGGAACTGTTCTGCAGCGGCCACCTGTGTGTCCTGAGGCTCCTGGATTCACACCGAGGCTCCTCTAACCTCTGGGACGTCCTCCCAAGTACAGGAGCACCCAGCCAGCACACGGAGAAAAGAATGCCGGCGGTTGGTTTTTTTTAAACTCCTTTGGGATTGGTGTCTGGAGACCTGGCAGTACTGGAAACATTCTGAACTTGACTTTTTCACAAAACGTCCTTACTGCTAAATCCGAAAGGCGGAGAATGAAGTTCGCAAGTCGACTAACGTCCTCTCAAACTCTGACGTGGTGTCTCTAAGTCTTCTGGTGCCTCTATGTTAGGCTCCAGCATGCTCTGGGAGGTGATGTCTCGTCCGTTGGCTTGAGAAAGTTAAGAAACTATGACACATTTACAGTGCCCCTTCTTGCCACCCTTGATCAACGAAGACGTTCAAGAGAAGGTACCATTCCTTCAGAAACACACTCCCTAATGGAACAAAGGGAACAAAACAGCTCACCTTGGAGCTAGCGCACAGGCTAAGAACACTACTATTGCTGGGACCCAGGTTCACTTCCCAGCACACACATGGTGGACCACCACCCCAGTTCTAGGGGATCCAACCATCTCTTCAGACCTCCACGGGCACCAGGCACACACATGGTACACATATACGCATGCAGGCAAAACATTCATACACATAATTATTTAGTAATCTTTTAAGACATTTTAAATTACATTTTGAAACATTAAACTCCCCACTTCCTAATGGGACTGGCATTTGAGCAGATGACTCAGGCAGAGAAGTTTCCAGTTAATGTGGTGACTCTTATCATAAGCCCAGTCCAGGAAGGGAGCACACATCTGGACACAGCTGTGTGAAAAATAGGTTTGGAGTCATGAAGATGTGAAGGTCCACATAGACCGTCAGCCTCAATCTGAGTAGCTCTCAAAGGCCTGCAGGACCTGGAAATAAGAGAGTCCTAGAGGGGAGTGACACAAGCAGGGTCAGAAAGGCCATGTGGAAATGCCCTAGGCCCAGGCTGAGGACTAAGGACAGCCACCTAAAGCACAAGGCAGCATCTTCGTGAGATGTGGTGACTGAAGAGAACCAGGTAGAGGGGCAGCAGAGAAGCTTACGTGGTGAGAGAGAACGCATTGGCTGAGGTAATCGCTGAGGCTTTGGAAGCCTTGCTTGATTCCTCCCTAAAATACACTCTGGGCATTAGTGGTGTTCAGTGTGTACTGAGCAAGGAGTGGCCAGCAGCAGGGATGAGGCCAGTGTTCAAAGGTGGAGCTGGCCATGGTGACACACACCTGTAATCTTAGCTCTCAGGAGACGAGAATTCTTCCTCCTCTTCTTTCTCCTTCTCCTCCTCCTCTTCCTCCTCCTCATTCTTCTTCAAGTTTATTTATTTATAAGTGCTCTATCTGCATGCCTGAAGAAGGCATCAGATCGAATTATAAATGATTGTGAGTCACCATGTGGTTGCTGGAAATTGAACTCAGGACCTCTGGAAGATCAGCCCATGCTCTTAACTGCTGAGCCATCTCTCCAGATCCACAAGATTCAGATTCTTCTTTTTTTAAAAAGTATATGTGTTTGTGTGTGTGTGTGTGTGTGTGTGTATATATATATATATATATATATATATATGGAGAGAGAGAGAGAGACTCTTGAAAGTGCCCTCTTGTACAAAAGGAACATGACATTTCAGCGCAGAACTCCAAAGGTCAGCCACCCCACATGTCCTCTCTCCTGGGACACAGAGAGAGGTCAACGGCGCCCTCATTTCAGTCTCACTGTTTCAATCACAGTGCGAACTAAGTTCCCACAGTTCCCTGACTTGGCTTCACTTAGACCCTGGCCCATTGACGTTGTCTTTGGTGCTAGACCCAGGACCTGACTCTCTTGGGCAAAGATGCCTTCAGAGAAGCAGATGACTAAAAACCCAGGGCTGAATCCCTGGACCTGAATCACTTACCCAGACTGAGGTGCACGAGCTAGGTAGGAACCTGGACCCTGAGCTGTACTGGGATCAGGACAGAGGCCAGGAAAATATCAGGCGGCCTGGGCCCCACCCTGAAAGGCCAGGGTGGTGAAGAAGGGTGAGTGAATGATCTGTAGCATGGGGGCAGGCCAACAAGCTGCTTCTCCATCTGCTTCTCCTCCCAAGGTTCTCTGCAGAACTCACTCACTCGTCCAGCACATGTTTACTGAGGACCTATGATGTGGCAGGCACGACCATGAACGCTAGGCACCAGACACCAGGTCAAGTCACAAGCATACCTTGACTACAGGCCCTGTTCTTCCAGGGTTCGCATAACTGAAGAAAACACACTCGATGTGTAACTAAACATGTGAAGGGAGACTCAAGGACCCCCCCAAGGAATGCCTGACAGAGTTCCCCGTTGTCTGGGAGGTTATCAGAAACGAAGGGGGCACCCTAGACCTGAAGGGTGAGGTGAGACGTGACCCAGTCAGTTGTGCAAGGGCAGTTGGGGTGGGAACAGCATTTTCAAAGGCCGATAGGACATAGAGGGGTTCGAGGGAGAGGGATAAAAATTAAGGAGGAGCAGGTCCCCAGGAGGGCCACAACTTAGGGGCTGCAAGAAGGTCTGGAGATTTTAACCTCTGGCCAGGAATAACTTCACTGGGTCCGGGGGCAGGTTACACAGGAAGTGGCCTGGCAGGATGCCTCTTTTAATAACACCCTGATGGGGGCTGGAGAGGTGGAACTCTGGTTAAGCGTACTTGCTGCCTTACAGAAGACCTGGCTTCAGTTCTCAGCACCCATATCAGGTAGCTCACAGCCAACCATCTATAACTTTGGTCCCGAGGGCTCTGATGCGTCCCCTGGCTCCCATTGGCACTGCATGCACATGGTATGCATAAATACATGCAAGGTATTCATATATGTAAGATATAAATATATCTTTGAAAAAAGTAAAAGACACCATGACATCTGTACTGGCTGGTTTTGTGTGTCAACTTGACACAAACTGGAGTTATCACAGAGAAAGGAGCCTCCCTTGAGGAAATGCCTCCATGAGATCCAGCTGTGGGGCATTTTCTCAATTAGTGATCAAGGGGGGGAGGGCCCCTTGTGGGTGGGGCCATCCCTGGGCTGGTGGTCCTGGGTTCTCTAAGAAAGCAAGTTGAGCAAGCCAGGAGAAGCAAGCCAGTAAGAAACATCCCTCCATGGCGTCTGCGTCAGCTCCTGCTTCCTGACCTGCTTGAGTTCCAGTCCTGACTTCCTTTAGTGATGAACAGCAACGTGGAAGTGTAAGCTGAATAAACCCTTTCCTCCCAACTTGCTTCTTGGTCATGATGTTTGTTCAGGAACAGAAACCCTAAGTAAGACAACATCAGTAGAGAGTGCTAGACCCAGAAGCTCCAGTGGACTTGGGGGCTAGGTAAGAGGCAAGGCCAGTGATAGGAGACAGAACAAAACTCTCTACAAGGTAGAAAGGACCTCAGAGGAGATGCCTGGCTGAGGGAGGAAGGTCAAGGACAGAAACTGAGGCACAAGAAGGCACTGGTCGGGCTAGAGAGATGGCTCAACGGTTACGAGCACTGACTGCTCTTCCAGAGGTCCTGAGTTCAATTCCCAGTAATCACATGGTGGCTCACAACCATCTGTAATGGGATCCAATGCATTCTTCTGGTGTGTGTCTGAAGACGGCTGCAGTGTACTCGAATAAATAAAAATAAATCTTAAAAAAAAAAAACAAAAAACAAAAACAGCCAACAACAAAAAACACCAGCAATGGTGGCACATTCCTTTAAAAAAAGGCGGGGGGGGGCACTGCGCATGGGCAGCCAAAGTCTACAAGGATAGTGTTTGGGGTGCGGTGTCCTCAGAAGCACCTTCCTGCCTGCCCCAACCCATGTCCTCTCTTACCCCTCTTGTTCAGTAAATCTCTGCCACACCGGCCTCTTGACATGGCCTCGGACATGACAGATTCATTCCCAGCACGGACCTTTTCACCTGCTGTCTCTCTGACGGGAACATCACGTCCCGGCTCTTCCCTGGCTGGGTCTCCCCAGGGGTCAGGTCTCAGCTAAAATGTCACCTCCCACAGAGGCTTCCCCTGACCACCTTCACTGTTGCCACCCCTATCGTAATACAGTCACCACCTATAAATACCTCCTGCCTCTTTTTATAGGCCCATGTGATGTCCCCTTACCAAAACTTGGGATTCTTAAGGCGGGGAGCTCTGCTCTCTAGTACTAGGGCTCCCCAGGCAGCCCTTCCAAAGGCTTCCGCAAGGCAAGGTTTCCGGGGTTCAGATGAAGCTGGACTGACACCATCATAGAGTGAGCTAATCCAGCACCAGGAGAGGAAGAACAGGAAGGGACAGGCTAGGAAGAGGAGGGCAGGACAGGATCCTGAGGCGCTGGGTGGGAAGCTCCTAGAGATGAGAACAGCTGCTGACCAGTTACAGAGAGGGAAAAGCGAGTGAGGAAACAAAGTATCAGAAGCCCAGACAATGCATGAGACAACAGGTGCCCAACCACAGCTGCCAACATCCTCCTAAACCCTCAGTGTCACTGTGGTGACTTGAATGAGAATGGCTCCCATAGGCTCGTATGTTTGACTGCTTGGTCCACAGTTGGTGGAACTGTTTGGGAAGGACTAGGAGGTGTGGCCTTGTTGGAAGAGGTGTCATTTGGGGATGTTCCTTGAGGTTTTGAAAGCCTCTGCCATTCCAGTTGGCCTTCACTCCTCTCTCTCTCCTCTCTCTCTCTCTCTCTCTCTCTCTCTCTCTCTCTCTCTCTCTCTCTCTCTCTCTCTCTCTCTCTGCCTCATGGTTGTGGATCACATGTAAGCTCTCAGCTACTGCTCCAGTGCCGTGCCTGCTTGTCTGCCACCACGCTCCCCACTCTGATGTTCATGGACTCACCCTCTGAAACTGTAAGAATCCCCTAGTTAAATGCCTTCTTTTATAAGTTGCCTTGGTCAATGTGTCTCTTCACAGTAATAGGAAAGTAACTAAGATGGTCCCCAAGTGTCTACTGATAGCACCCTGTCTTTTTTGATTAAGTGGGTGGTTGGTTGGTTGGTTGGTTGGTTGGTTGATTTTGATTTTTCAAGACAGGGTTTCTCTGTGTAGCCCTAGCTGTCCTGGACTTGCTTTGTAGACCAGGCTGGCCTTGAACTCACAGAGATCCGCCTGCCTCTGCCTCCTGAGTTATGAATGGGAACATATCTGTCAGACAGAAGAGGGACAAACACAGAGCGTGATCCACAGCTCATATCCCACATGGCCTGTTTTCTAAAAGGGAGAAAACTTAGGTAACATGGAAAGAAGCAGATGCGTTGGGCCCCAGTGTTGTCCTAAAGCCCATGGTCTCTGGTCCCCTCAGAAATGTTAGTGGAGGGCAAGTAGATGCCATGAGAAGTCGGGGTAAGGACAGAGGAAGTGGTCAGAAGAGCAGCCAACATAAGGCCTTAGAAGTGATCACTGGAGGAAAGGGTGAGACCAGGCTGGGAAAGTCCTAGAACCAGTTGGAAGCCCAGAGAGTGGGGGTGGCAAGTGGGGTCTGATCTGAGAGGCTTGGCTGCAGGGGAGTAACTGGAGCAGGCAGTGGGGGTGCAGAAGGGCTATTTTAAGGCAGAAGAAACCTGAGTGTTGGACACCAGAGCCAATGAGGAACAACAGAAGAGATGGGATGGAGGAGAGTGTCAGGAGGCTCAAGGTCTGAGACAGGGAGGCTTGAAGGGCAGCGTGAGGGGGAAGAACCTTCTGGGAGAGTGGAGCAGAGGTGAGGGTTCAGGTCCCTAGTAACCAGCCTTAGCAACACCGGTCAGCAGAGGTGTGCTGTTACTTGGCATCACCCCGCATCGGCTCCTAGTCAAAGGATAGACTACCACAGTCACCTGGGGACGACGTTTGTCTGGACTGCGTCTGTGCAAGGAATGACACAAGACTGACTGAGGGCATGGACCACTAAATCTAATCTGGAAGGGACTAAGGAATAGGGCAGAAGAAGAAGTCATGGGTCAGGAGACCTTCATGAAAATGGTTGTATGATGGGCCAGTGAAGTGACTCGGTGGGCAAACACAGTTGCCACTAAGTCTGACAACTTGAATTCAGTCCCTGGGACCTACGGGTGGGAGGAGAGAACCAATTCCTGGAAGCAGTCTTCTGACTTCCATATGTATGCCACAGGGTGTACACACACGCACACACGCACATGCACACATGCACACGCACATGTGCACACACATGCACACACATATACAACACACATGCACACAACACACATATACATGCACACATGTGCACGCAATACATATAAGTGCACACAATGCACATGTACAAACAGGCACACACACAATAAATAAAAAGTAAGACGTAATTTTAAAAAGTTGTTGAGCATGATGGCATATACCTTTAATCATAACAGCAGAGAGGCAGAGACAGATGGATCTCTATGAGTTCAAAGTCAACCTGGTCTCCATAGCAAGTTCTAGACCAACCAGGGATATCTAGAAAGATCCTGTTTAAAATAATGATGATGATGATGATGATGATGATAATAATAATAATAATAATAAAGCTAGCAGTATAGCAAAGTTCTGGGGGAGGGGGCTCAGAAATAGTCAGTTCCCCAGGGCTCCATGGTAACCAGTCTAGACAAAATGAAAAGAGATCTAAGTTTAGTGGAAGACTGCCACAGAAAATGTTAGAGAGTGATAGAGGAAGATGCCCAAAGTTGACTTGTGGCCTACACACCTGCACACACACACACACACACACACAAACACACACGTGTACTCATGTGACCTACACACCTGCACACACATGTGCACTCATGTGGCCTACACACCTGCACCCACACACACATACACACACACACATGTGTACTCATGTGACCTACACACCTGCACACACACACACGTGCACTCATGTGACCTACACACCTGTACACACACACATACACACACACGTGCACTCATGTGGCCTACACACCTGCACACACACATACACACACACGTGCACTCATGTGGCCTACACACCTGCACACACACACACACACACATGTACTCATGTGACTACACACCTGCACACACATGTGCACTCATGTGGCCTACACACTTGCACCCACACACACATACACACACACACGTGTACTCATGTGACCTACACACCTGCACACACATGTGCACTCATGTAGCCTACACACCTGTATCCACACACATACACACACACGTGTACTCATGTGACCTACACACCTGCACACACACACACATGTGCACTCATGTAGCCTACACACCTGCACACACACACATACACACACACCTGCACACACACACACACACACTTGTGCACTCATGTAGCCTACACACCTGCACACACACACATACACACACACGTGCACTCATGTGGCCTACACACCTGCACCCACACACATACACACACATACACGTGTACTCATGTGGCCTACACATTTGCATACACACACGTGCACTCATGTGGCCTACACACCTGCATACACACATGTGCACTCATGTGGCCTACACACCTGCACACACACATGTGGCCTACTCCCCTACCCACACACATGTGCACTCACACATGAGAAGGAAGTCTTCTACAAAGTAAGCTGACAGGCGGTGAAAGTGCCTTTAATTCCAGCCCTGGGGAGACGGGAAGTTCGAGCCAGCCTGGTCTGTATAGCAAATTCCATCCAGGAACAAAGTGAGATCTTCTCTAAATAAAACTGAACCACCACTTTGTACACAGCCTCCTTTGTTAGAGGCTGTGAGATGACAGCTCAGATAGGCGGGAGCCTTCCTACTGCCTCCTGCCAAAGCCGCAGGCTCTCTCCCGGACCTGCCTGGGATGTGGATTCTCCTGGCCAAGCCCCCAGCTTCCAAGATCCACTGTTCAGCAACACAGAGTAGCTCATCTCTCTCCCCCCCGGTTCTCTCACCCTCCTCTGCTGCCTTTATTCGGGTGACGGTGTACCAGCCTGACCCATGCAACCTTCACGTGTGACTCTAGCAACATCACGGCCCAGATTCTCTACTAAGCTCCAGCCCAGGAGTTAACCGTCCCTGAAGTGTCTCAGGGCTGCCGGTGACACCTCTGCTGTGCCGCATCTGCAGCAGCCAAGAGCTTCTGCTTACCCAGAAGTAAACCAGCCCAGGTTTGATGAGGAGACATGCCCCCGCTTTGGATCCAAGAGTCTGTGGTGTCTCTCAGCATCAAGTCAAGCAGATCCTGTGACCAAGGTCTGGAACATTCTATACTCTCCATAAAACAGTGATTCAGTTCATTCAGGACAGAGCCAGGGCTTGGCCTGCATCCCTCAGAGATGATTTCCCTCTGTCCTGATAGATTTGAAGCCAGAGCTGAGGCCACACGTGAAGGCAGCACACAGCAGGCATTCATACCTTATCAGCGTGGACTTCCTTTTGTCCTAACAAAAATAGCGTTGAGCCACGTCCGATGTTCCTTGGTCTGAAGATGGGGGCGGGAAGGGGGGCAGTGAGCTATGGAAGACAAGTGACTTCTCAGGCCACATGTACTACCACAGTGCAAACCCAGGCAGCATGGGCCCACCCATGCTCTGACTGCTAGGTCACACTGCCCAAAGCTGACCCTGAGGCTGACAAAAGCAAAATGAGGGACAGGAGAAGCTAGAAGGAGAAAGGCAAGCCTGTTCTCATGGCTTGGGCCCTAAGTCTTGAGTCTAGCTCCCTCCTCAGCCTTGTCCCTCAAGTGGGTTAAGAAATTCTCTTCTCTGTAAACCAGTTTGTTTTCTGTGGATTCAGGCCTGAAACACCCTCATTGCATAAGCCCATTGTCTGAGTGAGAGGTGTAAGGCCACAAGCAGCATCCCCCTCTCCTGTCTCCCCCTGATCTCTCATGGCTGTGTGAGCCGCATTCAAATGTGCTCCAGCCCGCTGAGGTCTAGCTCGTGAATGGAAACCTCCTGCCTGTCCCTGCCCCTGGGTGTCACCCCTCTAGAGTCCTTCTGTGGGGGCTGCACCCCTCCCTCTCTCCACCAGGTGACGGGTGCTGAACAAGCATAGCTGCCCCCTCGGCGAGGTGACCTTCACCAGCTTCTATCTGGGGACACCTGCTTTCAGCGCTCTCTCTCCACCTGAGCGTGGATTGTGGTCTATTTTAACCTCAATCTTCAAACCTCACAATCTGTGAGACTGAAAGCTCCCAGAGGGCAGAACTTTCTCCTTTTCTCCTCACATCCAGTTTCCAGAGCACACTGAATGTCAGCACAGAGCACGCGTGGAAGAAACACAGAAATCAGATGTGTCCCTAGGGGTCCAATGGATCCTCCCTTCCCCTTCCCTTTCCCCTTCCCTTTCCTCCTCTTCCCTCCCATCCTTCTGCTTCCTTCCTCTCTGGCTTAGTTACCTCTCTGTTTCTATGATAAGTCACCATGACCAAGGCAACTGTGAAAAGAAGGCATTTATGGGGCTTACAGCTTGAGAGTGTGAGTCCATGCCGGGCAGGATGGGGAGCCTGGCATCCGGCCAGCAGGCAGGCATGGTGCTGGAGCAGTAGCTGAGAGCTTACATCCTGTGACACACCCACGAGGCAGAGAGAGCGAGCTAACTGGTAGTGGTGTGAGTCTTCCTAAACCTCAAAGCCCACCTCTTCCTCCTCCAATGAGGCCACACCTCCTAATCCTTCCCAAAGAGTTCCACCAATGGGAACCAAGCATTCAAATGTATGAGCCTATGGGGGCCATTCTTATTCAAACCCTTGCCCTCTTTCTCTCTCCTCCTTTCTCTGGAAATGGACAATGTGGTGATCTGGATGAGATGTCCCCATAGTCCTGGACATTTGAACCCTTGGATCCCTAACTTGTGGCACTGTTTGGGAGACTTAGGATGCATGACCTTGTTGGAGGAAATATGTCAGAGGCAGGCTGTGAAAATTTGAAAGCCTCACACCATTTCCATGTGTTCTCTGCTTCTTGTTTACAGTTCAAGACGTGAGCTCTCAACACTTAGCTTCCAGCTGCACCTGCCATTTGAGTTAGTATAGCAATCCCCGACATTACGGACCCTGACCCTCCAAAACCATAACCCCAAAATAAACTTTTTCTTCTGTAAATTGCCTTGGTCGTGATGTTTTATCACAATAGAGCAATAATTAACACAGCCAGACTTGAGGAAACGGTGTCCTTTAGTAATTGTAGTATACAATACCTTATAGTGATGGGCAAACACACTATCTACTGGGTCCATGCTCACACTGATGGTGTCACTTCTATTTCAAAGATGAGGGGTCTGTGACTCAGGAAGGTTTACAAAACCCACTCTCAGAGAAGTAACTATACACACGCGTGCACGCACACATACACTCACACAAATACACTCACTCACACACATGTGCACATACACACACACACACACATACACACACTCACACACACACATATACAAAGTTCTGGTTGAATAAAGCCAAGCTCTTGATCACACTGACCAGTGGAAGTCACTCCCGGTGGACGTCACATCTACCTTCGGTTCTAAACCAGCTGCGGTGGGCCCTGTCTATAATCCCTGAGAAGCTGCAGCAGAAGGATTACCGTGAGCTCAGGTC
Organism: Tokudaia tokunoshimensis; assembly: GCA_036184795.1. Classification (NCBI taxonomy): domain Eukaryota; kingdom Metazoa; phylum Chordata; class Mammalia; order Rodentia; family Muridae; genus Tokudaia; species Tokudaia tokunoshimensis. The sequence continues at coordinate 67,962,791 of BTHU01000018.1, read as the reverse complement.
CATCTTAGAGCACACAACTAGTTTCAGGTCATCTTGGGCTATTGTAAACCCTTTCTTTATTTTTTAAATATTATTTATTTAATGTATATGAGTGTGCCATAGCTATCTTCGGACACACCAGAAGAGGGCATCGGACCCCATTACAGATGGTTGTGAGCCACCATGTGGTTGCTGGGAATCGAACTCGGGACCTCTGGAAGGGCAGGCAATGCTCTTAACTGCTGAGCCATCTCTCCAGCTCCTTGTAAATCCTTTCTTAAACAAACAAACAAACAAACAAACTAGAAGCAGGACAAATTGAGGGGAGATGAGGGAGGAAACCAAGAATCCCAAAGGTCAAGGGCCAGAAACAGACCACGCACTCAGAACTGCGTTACCGGCCTATTTAATAGCGAGGCCATGGAAAGCGATGGCGCATTGCCGGGTGGCTGCCGCACTCTCCAGATGGGAGGTACTAACCCAGGTTCTCAGCACCAACAGGAGCTGCACTCATGTCCACAGAGGCCTGGTGTGCAGAGGACACACTAGTCTCCATGCAGCTGTGGTGGAGAGCCAGTGCCATGGCACACAGCAGTCACCAAGCAGACTGTCTTGTTCTGAGCATGAGTCCCCTGCGCCCACTCCAGGAGCTAGGAACGTCGGGAGCGGCTCGGAGGAGGCAGCTGAGTGCCAGGGTCCCAGGATGAGGAGTCACCAGTCCGGTGTCTTCAGTCCATCATCACAAGCACAAATGGGGTGTGGGTGGGCGGTAGGTGAGGGGAGATGTCCAGCACCTGTAAGACAGGGTGCCCCTATCTTGATTGGAGGGAGCAGTCGGCTGAGGAGACCAGATGGGTCCTGGGCACGATGACCTCAGACCAATAGGTTAGGGCAGGGTGTTAGTGCATCCGCTGCCCGGACTTTGCCAGGCAGACTCAGGCTAATAAAGTACAGTGGGATCCAAGATGTCTTCTCTGGTTCTCAGATACCCGCCCACCCCACACCTCTCAAGGAGACAAGCACAGCATCTCCTCTTCCATTTTCTGAATCCCTTCATCCCCATCCAAGCCTAACGGCCTTGAAAATGCTGGGTAGTTTCCCTGCCTACAACACTTAGGCCCCAGAACACCACATAGCCATTCCAAACACTGAGCCCAAAGGACATCAAAGGCAGGAAGTTTGATGAAGAAACTGTTGCCTCCCCCTCTCCCAGCTCTGTCTTAGTCCTGTGTGGGCAGACAAGACGATGCTGGGGACACAGTCTTTCCTGTCACCACACATCCCTAACGCCACAGGAACTTGGGTTTGGATCTTCCCCATCTGTGTGTCTACTCCAGCAATCCTCTGGGCCCCTCCCCAGTTCCTCAGGTTCAGTCTGGGAAAGCTGGGCCCAGCTGGTAAGGAGCTGCTAGCTGCTGCCTGGCATCTAGAGACTGTTCTAGAAGCAAAAACGGTATCTGACAAGACCACTGAGGAAGCAGGGACTAGAGGGGACAGTGACAGTGAGCCTTAGGGTTACGGTCCCTGACTCAGCCTGCACGCTACATCTGTGTCCATGACGGTTCCCTGGTGGGTTCAGGAGGCCATGTTTTCTACCAGATTCTCAGAACGCTGGGGAAGCAGAAGGGAGCGCGGACTCAGGAGGCCGAGCTTGGAACCAGGAGCCCCACGCACAGTTCAGCTCCAGCTCTGCCACTCTCCGGAGTATGTCACCTGTTTGTCTCTTCGAGCTTCACTTTTTCTCAAAGTTTCTCTGGGTGTGCCTGATTGTCAGTGAAGGGGTTCAAAGGAATCCAGACACCCTCCATCCCACTGAGGAGAGAGAGGGAAGGTGCATGACGGAAGACTGCAGAATGTATAAGGCGGCAGACTGGGAGGAGCCTGGTGCAACAGAAGCCCTCCCCACCCCCCCCTGCCCAAGACCAGAAAGGGAATGGGGACAGTTCCCTGCGCCCTGCCCTGGAGGTGCGCTCCGAGGCTGTGGAGAAGGCATCTCAGATGTGAAATCTATCACTCTCAAGGCTACCATGGCACAGCTGCCCAGAACCGGTGCCAAACCCTTAGGTGCTAAGCAAGGATCACACATCGTCAGCTTTACAGCAGATTACCTGTGCCTGCCCGCACTCTCAGCCCCTCACCCCCCATCACCACAGGCATCCTGCACCACTGCCTTCCTGGCAGTACCTTGAAAGTAGGAGCCTTGAGAGTCGCCAAGAAACAGCCACTCGCAGAAGTTTCCAGCAGCCCCTACACAGGTGAATACCAATGAGACGGTGAAAGCACCCCCATTTCACGGTTTAGTCAGAGGCGGCCTTGGACTGGAGTTACTTTGTCCTTCGGGCCACCCGGACCCTTCTCTCCAGATGGTTCCCGTCCTTAGAGAGCTAGAGGCGGGAGACCCAGACGCAGCCCCCACAGCTGGGAATACTCAGCCTCACTTCTGCTCCTGCAAGGAACCTTGCCATCCCCACCCCCATCACTGCACACAAAGCTTCTGGCTGAGCTACACGTGAGCAGGAGTCAGGGGAGGGGGTCTTTGGTCTCTATCCCCCACAGTTCACCCAAACAACCCGGGTACCTCAAGTGGGAGTGAAGAATCTCGCTCCCGCTACCTTCACCTTGGTAGGCCCCTCCCACCCAGCCTGCCCACTCCCTCCACGGACCAAAGCTTCTGGAAGGAGACAGCCACAAGCTGAGGGCTAAGACTGGATTGTATTAGCCTCCGGGACCGAGGGTCCTGCCGAGTCCTGCTGAGACTGCGAGGAGAGCTGGGCAGATGCAGAGTACAGGGCTGCACAGGTACCCAGAGAGCTCCCACTCACAGAACTCTCCGGCCTCCCTCCTCTAGCACATGGTCACAAGGTTGTCTGTGCCTCAGAGGCCCAGGGAACCTCCTCCAGCTCTCCCCTGGCCTTGAGCAGCTGTCTGGCTGCACCCAGCGATGTGCATTTAATGAGAACAGAGGTCATCACTGTGCCCACCCCACCCAGCCCCAGCCCCGCTCTCCCTGTACCTCTAGACTCTCACCTGTGCAGGAAACAAGAACTTGTGGTTGGATTCCCGCAGTGTCCCCAGAAATGAGCTCCGGACAGCACAGAAGGGGACACCTAGGAGTCTTCATCCCCGCCACAGCCACCAGGCTCGGCCTCGGGGGATGAATGCCTTTCTCGAGCCAGCAGGGCTATCAGGCCCTGAGCACGGAGGAGGAGTCCACCACCCAGGAACAGGATCCCACAGAGCACCAAAAGTGACAGGACGCCCAGCACTACCGCCTGTACCATGCGAGGCCCCTCGGGGGGACGGAGTGGCAACCCAGACTGGTTGCAGCAGCCCAGCCAGGTAGCCTTGGCCGCCGCTCCCACCTGTGAGCCGTTCATGCTCCTACCAGCTGCCCAGATGTGCGCAGGACCCTGAGAGTTGAGGCTGTGTCACACGTCTCTAAGGGGCGGGCCTCCCAGGGCCCTACCGCCCACTCCACCCAACTGCATGCTGAGCATGCACTCAGGCCCCTCCTAGCCAGGCTCCTCCAGAGTGGCCTCTAGGTCCTTCTCTGACAGGCTGGGTTCTTAGGCGCAGCCTATCTGTTCTCTAGCCCCATGTCCATAATTCAAATTTGCCAGGTAAACCCAAAAAAGGCCCATCTCCACGCATTCCTCCCTAGAAAAAGGCCAAGATTCTGCGTCCTCGGGGCTTGCAGAGCTCTTGAGATGCTTAGACCCCATCCCAGGTACTGGTCACTCTGAGCAAAGCACAGGACAAATGGCTGTTTCTGAGCTACAAGTTCAACACTCCTCACCCATGGGGACAGTCTGAGCGGTGGAAACCCTTCCCTCAGGGCAGGCAGGCAGAGCACAGGACTCCAGACCCCGGGGGAGAGAGAATGGCTACAAGTACCCAGACGGCAAGGGCTATCTCCATTCTCTCTCTCCTGTCCTCTTGGCCAAGGAGAACACGGCACAGATCTAGAGAGCGAGGGGGTATATGGGAGGGCTTGGAGGGAGGAAAGAGAAGGGGGAAATGATGTAATTATGAACTAAACAAATTTAATAAGGGATCACAGATCTGACCCACTGTCCTACCTCAGGGGAATCATAACGCTGCAGAAAGAAGAGGACATGACCGTCTTGGTGTCCAAGACAGCCACTGCACCAGCTAGGTATCCATCACACAGCCGGGGTGGAGTCCAGTGCAATCTGGAGGCAGAGAAACCTGCCCAGGTCTCCTGGAAGATCCTTTGGCAAATTCTAAGTTCCCTTTTCAAAAATAAAGCCACTGTGGAGAGACTTGGGATGCAGCTCAATTGGTAGAATGACAGCCTAGCAACTTGCCCGACAGGAAGCTGGGGGTTTTAAATCCCAGCTTAGCATAAAGTAGGATAGAGTGGCACTGACCTGTAATCCCAGCCCTTGGAGGCAGGAAAGTATCCCAAGGTCAGATTACAGAATGAGTTTCAGGCCATCTCAGACTACCTAAGAACAGAGTCGGCTAACAAGATGGCGTACACCTTTAATCCCAGGCAAAGGCAGGTGGATCTGAGTTTGAGGCTATCCTGGGCTACAAAGCAAGTTCCAGGACTGGACTATGTAGACCTTCCTCAAAAAGAGACAAAACAAAAAAAGGTCACCTCTAACACCTCAAAAAAAGGCGCAGGGGTGGGGGTGGGGGGAGACACCCAGACCGAAGCACACCAGGGAAACTTGTGAAGACACTTCCTCCAACACCAAGCCAGAGCACCGGAGAAGACTGAGCGGAAATCCTCAGCCTGTCAGGAAACAGCCTGAGCAATGCAGGCACATCTCTAGTGCCCTGCTCCAGGATCACGCCCGGGACCCAGTCAGCATCAGCATCAGCATCCCTCCCCACAGCTCACCAGCAGTGCTCAGGTCTCCTCAGAGTAAGTGAGCAAAGTGCAACAGTGGGCACAGAGCAGATAGAGCTGTATAGACGGGGCTGTGTAGACAGGGCTGTGTAGATGGGCTGTGTGGACGGGGCTGTGTAGACGGGGCTGTGTAGAGGGGCTATGTGGATGGGGCTGTGAGCATAAGGCTGTGTGGACGGGGCTGTGTAGACACTCCTGTCTAGATTTCGCCTGTGTAGAAATGAGCGTGTTCCCATGCATCACCAGAACAGTGAGGGGCGGGTCAACCAGAGCAGTGTCACGGGACATCACAAAACCAAGACCCGCCTTCCCTTACATACCCGTGTTAAATCATTCTGTACATGTCTATAAAGACAGACCACCCACTGCCCCCATCCATGGGACAAGGCACGGTCGCATCTGGCTGGGTAACACCTATGCATGAGTGTCTACCGGAGCTCAGGCTCCAGCAGTTGTAACTGGTCTGACTCCATCAGCCCACTCCTCCTCATAGCCTGGAATAATACCCTCAACATACATGTGTGTCCTCAGGAGAACGCCACAAAGTGTTCATGTTTCAGGGCAGGACACAGGCCAAGAGAGCAACTCACATCTCAACTTTATTCAGCACCCCCTCAGCAGTTCTACAGCGTAGGGAGCAAGCCTCACCGGAGCAGGTGGAGAGGCTGCATCCAGGACTGGACCACCAGAGGCTGGCAACCACAAAACAAGGACACCAAGAGCTTCTCTTCAAGTCCCACCAAGATCTATGAAGATTCCAGAGCCCTGAGATCCCAGCAACACACTCCGGGAACCATTAAGGAGCTGCCAAGGCTCCAGCAAGGCCTACAGGGCAAGGGTGTCTTTGATGAGCCTGCGCATAGTGGTGGTGACTGAGGTGCCCAGGGCCTCGGTGATCTGAAAGGAGATCTTGTAGAGGTAGGGCTGCACGTCCCGCAGGCCCGTGTCAAACACGTTGTCCACCTCCGACTGCGTGGGCATCTTGGGCAGGTACTCGTGCCGGCTCATCACCTCCACGATGTTGATGATCTTCTCACACAGCTTCTCGCCCACCTTCTCTCTGCAGATCTGCCGCTCCTGCTCTGTGGCCAAGGCTACCACGTGCACCTTGACAGTCCACACCTCCCAAGGGATGCACTCATCCGAGAAAGGCCATCGAGACTTCTTCTTCTGATAGAATTCCAAGGACATCTGGCCGAGCCCATCACCACCTGAGTTCCGCAGTGCATCCTGGGAAGACATGAGAGATGAGCAGGCCATCTGAGTGGGCTCTGATTCTGTGAGGCCCTGGGGAACTCATTTTCACCTCTGCCCACTAAGCATGGCAGACAAGGCCGAGAGGAGACTTGTGAGGGTGGAGACTTGTGAGGCTGGCATCAAACGCTGCCAGCCCCAATGTTCGAGCAAACTCTCCCTCCTTGCCCAGCTCCATCTCTGTTAAGTAGTGGTGCTACGTGAAATCAAATGTGAGCTGAGGGGCTGATGTGCACGCACGCACGTGACACTCTCACACACTGTAAATAAGTATTGTGTTACAGCCAGAGGCCATGCTGGGGTATACTAATACTCAGTCCCTAGCTGATGGAACCGCTGGAGTTTGGATTAAGGTTATGTGAGGCTATACGGAATCTGTGACACAGATATGGAAACATCCGGTGTTGTATTTCTCAAGAAAGGATCTGGAATGCCAACAAATGTGAGAAGGAACACGGATGCCTGCGGCTTTCCTCAGTTTCTAGAAAATAGGGCAGAAGATGCTCCCACGCCCCGGATGTTTATATAACCTTGAAGGTGCACCCGAGAGCTAGGCTTCTCTGCTCAACTATAAACACGGGACACATCAAAAAGCTGTAATGACAAAACAAGCCTTTGGATGCGTGTGTGCTCCTGTGCCCACTGCTCCTGTGCCCGCTGCCATAGGTTCCTGGGTTCCTGTTTCAGTTTTTTCCGCACCAATTAATTACCTCTCATAAGAACTGTTTGGATTAGACAGGGGATGTGACTTTGTTGGAGGGGTGTAGCCTTGGAGGAGGTGTGACACTGGCGGTGGGCTTTGAGGTTTCAAAAGACTTGTGCCATCCTCAGTGAGCTCTCTCTGCCTCATCCTGCTGTAAGCTCTCAACTACTGCCTCAGTACTATGCCTGCTAGCCTGCTGCCGTACTCCCCACCCTGATGGTAACAAACTGACGCTCTCAAACTATAAGCCCAAACACATTCTTCTACTAGTTGCCTTGGTCACAGTGTCTTACCACAGCAAGAGAAAAGTAAGCTAGAAGTTGGTACCAGGAATGGGTACCTCCTGTGACAGGTCTGACCATGCTGTTTTGGGGGAATGTGGAAGACTTATGGAATTTGGATTAGGAAAGTAACTGAATACTTTAAGTGGGGCTCAATGGGCCGTCCGAGTAGATGTTTGGTGCTAAACAATGTGGACTACAGAGGCCCCCCCACTCAAGAGGCTTCAGAGGGCAGCAATATTATGAACTGGGCTAGAGGCCATTCCTGTGATGTTTATACAAAGACCCTTGTCCCAAGAGTCTGCCTGACACTAGATTTAAAAGTAAGAATTTTGTTGACAGAGGAGATACAAAACAGCCCTAATACTGACTCTGCCATATGATTAACAGTAACCACTGTTACCTGGTCTACAGCAAAAACATGTTTTTTAATGCTGGCACTTGGGCTCGCACTGAGGGGCTGGAGATTTTCTAAAAGCAAACAGTCGTCTACAGCCTTTAATACCAGACAGGAGTTTGTCCTGCTGGGTTTTCAGTCCAGCTTTGGTCCAGTGTTTCCTGTGGGAATGGTAATATAGTTTGTGCCACTGTATGTTGGAATTATGTGATAGGCTTTTTGATTTTATAGGGGGTTACAAATAAGAGATTAACTTGAGTCTCAGAAGACTTTGGACTATAAAATTGAATGTAGGTATGGTGACAACTTTAATCCCATTATTTGGGAGGCAGAAGCAGGCAGATCTCTGAGTTCAAAGCCAGCCTTGTCTACAGAGTGAGATCCAAGCAGTTAGGACTACACAAGAAACTCTTATCTTGAAAATCAAAAACATTGGGCTGAGACTGTGAAAGACCATGGAGACTTTTTAAAAGTTGGACTCAGTACATTTTACATTAGGATAGCCAAAAGCCTATGGGGCCAGGGAGTAGAACATGGTCATTGGAATGAGGCTTTTAAGTTTGACTGCTTGGTCCCCAGCTGGTAGAACTGTTTGGGAAGGATTATAAGGTGTGGCCCTGTTGGAAGAGGTTTGCCACTAGGGACAGGCTTTGAGATCTCAAAAGCCCAATCTGTCTCCTGCTCATGGATGAATGTCAGTTCTCAGCTACTATTACTGTGCCACACCTGGTTGCTGCCATGCTCTTACCATGATGATCATGGATTCTAACCCTCTGACACTGTAAGCCCCAAGTAAAATACTTTAACGGTTGCCTTGGCTGTGATGTTTTATCACAGAAATACTCATAGTGCATGCCTACAATCCCAGCATGGGGGAGGCAAAGACTTGAGGAGCTCAAGTGGGCTACTCCGTCTAGAGGCATCTATTCCGTGTCAAGGACCGTCAACAGTCCTACTGGCTTCTCTGAACAATCGCAGAAGGGCGGGAGACAGCATGCAGGTGAGCAGACAGCTCAGTAAGGAAAAGGGCTTGCCCAGAGGGCCTGAGGACCAGAGTCTGATCCCCCACAGCCCCATAAAGATGCTGGCTGAGGTGTGGATGTTTATAGCCCCAGTGCTGGGGAGGTAGGGCAGGACAATGCCTGGGCTCGCTAGCCAGCCGGTCCGGCCTAACTTGTGAGCTTTGGAGCCAGTAAAAGACTGTCTCAGAGGATGACACCTTAGGCCGTCTTCTGGACTCCACTTGCACAATATACATGCATCTGCACGTACATATGCATACAGGTATTTTATTTTAAAAGATCACTTTCCAAAGTGTTCTCATGAAGAGCTGTACCAAGGTCTAACTCCAAACTCTCTGATCTCGACACCTGTAACTCAGCTTCACACTAAGAGCCTCCTCTTTCACACTTAGAGCCTCCTCTTTCTGCTACACCAGTCTTGGGTCCCCCCAACCTTCAAATCACTTCCCAGGGCTGCAGAAAGGGCTCACCAGTTAAGAGTACTTGCAAAGGACCCAAGGAGTTCCAACATTTACAATCACATCTAATTTCAGGTCCGGAGACTCTGACAGCCTCTTCCGGCTTACACAGGCATGTGCACACCTGTGGCTTATACTTACAGACATACACATATACATGTAAATAGAATACAATCGTTTATAACACTCTCCAATATCTCCCCCCCAGATACACTCTTCTTGCTTTTCTACATCCTGACAGTACAAACTCGCTTTTTAAAAAGATTTGTTCATTTAACGTATGAGTGCTCTATCTGCATGTACAGGCCAGAAGGCACTGAATTCCATTACGATGGCCGTGAGCCACCATGTGGATCCTGGGAATTGAACTCAGGACCTCTGCAAGAGCAGCCAGTGCTCTTAACTGCTGAGCCATCTCTCCAGCACCAACTCTGTCTCTTTCTAAAAGCAGGAAGGCTGAGGGGCCAGTTTAGAAAAGAGGCAGTTAGGGACAGAGTTAGGAAAATGAGGAGGACAGATCTGACAGCTTCACTTGTGTCTTCGTGGAACCAACCATCTATAATTCTACCTATGCTACCCCGTGGGCTGCAGCTCCACGCTGGGCTGGGCGGGGCCCTGAGCACCAGAAGGTAAAGATGCCTCGGGTGGGTACAGTCACTCCTCTGTAGCCCTGCAATAGCAGCAGAGTCCATTCAACCCCTGGGCACATTTCAATCACAGAGCCCTGTGGTCCCATGAGGCAGACACCGCTGTCACTCCAAGTTCATTTCTGTGATGTCACCTGCCAAGGTCAGACTTATTGCGGGAGAGGGATGGCTCTAGTACCTGAGAGTCGGCCACACACACTTCATTCTTGAGACACAGTCTCACTACGCAGCTGTGTTGGAACTGTGTAGACTAGGCTAGCCTCCATGCCCTCTTCTCTGTGTGTGCCTATCAGGAGAGCAGAGGGGCGGTCACTGCCAGTCTTAAAGACAGTCACTAGGAAAACCTCACGACCTCGCCCTTTCCAAGCTTATAGGGACAGTGGTGCCGGACGGAGCTCAATGTCAGCGCCTAGGAGAGCATCCCTGGCTGTGTAAACCCTGCAGCTGTGCCTGGGGACGGACAGGCTCAGGGGACAGAGGAATGAAGGGAGGCAGGAAGGCAAGAAAGGGGAAGGATTTCCCTTCCATACTTTGAAACTAGACATCTCAATAAAGACAAGAGATAAAAATCACATCGCCAGTGAGGGGGGAATGGGGCAACAATGTGGGAGAAATAAAAACAACATATCACACACTGTCTCTCACACAGAATCTAGATTAAATATGTGTAGACACATGCGTGACATGAAAGGAGCACTATTGGGGGAGGAAGATCAAGAGAAGGATACATAAGAGCAAGATGCAACGACATACGTGTATAACACGTCATGATGAAACCACTACTCTCTATGCTATTCAAGAAAAATATTAAAAATCCACAATGCCAGTTCCATCACCGGAGAGAGGTGATCAACATGAGCGGCCGCTGTGTCCCTTTCTTACCCCTTTCTTCCTGCCTACAAAAGTGTACACAGGCATGGGTCACGGCGCCCAAAGGGACTTCACATTCAGACAGAGCCACTCTGCCAAGCACGTCTCCCTCTTACAGCTTCAGCTCAGACTCCGTGAGGAAGAAAGAAACAAGTGTGAGATGTCATCACAGACAGCTGTGGAGCCAGGGAGGCAAGGAGCATGAAAGCAGGGACCTCACTGCTTGGGGGGGGGTGTGAAGTGGTGTCCGGCTCGCCCTTCCCCCTAAGGAACTGTATAGGTGCTCTCCCAGACACACAGAGCCCACCTCCCCACAGAGCTCTCAACACATCTGTCCTTTGGAGCCTTGAAGAAATGGCTCTGCTCTTTGGAAAGACCAGCCAGTCCAGCACACAGCCAGGGGGAAGAAGTACATCTTCCAGGTCCGCCTGCCATTGGCTGGGTCATGCACCTACCTTGAATTCCCCAACAACCTTGCGCAAGGCGCGGTCCAGCTCCTCCGAGGAGACACGCACGTACGTGAAGTCGATGAAGTCACAGTCTACATCCTGGATGCCCACGGTGCCAATGGAGTACGTGCCCTCCTTCTTGTAGTGAAACTTGCCTGTGCTGCGGTGCAGGAGCACCGTGTGCAGCACCGCCAGCATGGCCTCCTCCACCTGCCGCCCCTCCACCGACACCTCCAGCACTTCTGATCGACAGTTCATCCTGCAGCCAGACCGGGAGCAAAGGCGAGAGACGGAACGCTTCACCCCACTTAGGGGCCAACCTGAGAGAACCAAGTCAGATCATCTAGAAGGTCCTGTCCACTTCCTGCTCAACTGGGCTCAGCCCCTGCCTCTACCGGCCCTCCTGTGTTTTGGCAGCGCATTTTCTGAAAAACCCATAGACCCTTGGGATCAGAAGGGGGGGGGGGGAGCTTCAAGGTCTCCCGTCCAAATACCAAGTGAGGTGAGATGTGCATTCATTTGTGGCGTTCAGTCCAGTAGTTCAGTCAAGACCCACTGTGCCACACGGACAGCAGGAAGCTACAGCTGCGAGAAGGGAAAGGGTCTCACAACAGCCAGAGCCTGAGGTGGGGAGCACAAGGAGAAAAGCCCGAGTCAATTTCCTCCGACCTGGACTGGTTAAAACACGTGGACTCTGTCCCAAGGACAACCAAGCTGGAGAACCCTTGTGCCAACATCATATCAGATCTCTGCATCGGGAAGCCAGCTCTTGTTGTCTCTTTCGGGGTCGCAGACCACTCTGGACAAACCAATGAAAGCTTTAAAACCTATAACACACACGCTGCAGAACCATCCAGACTCCATTGGCAAAAATGCTTAAGGCAGAAAAGTTGGGCAGCAAGATGAGAGAAGCGCAACTAGCAATGGGGCAGTGAGGGATGCGGTGTAGGAACGCTCACGTCCAACGGTCCTGAGTGGATACCTAACAACTGTGTTCCTACTTCTTACTCATTTGTAAAAGAAATGGTCTGAGGGGCTCAGAGATGACTCAGCAGTTAAGAGCACTGACTGCTCTTCCAGAGGTCCTGAGTTCAATTCCCACCAACCACGCGGTGGCTCACAACCATCTGTAATGGAATCTGATGCCCTCTTCTAGTGTGTTTGAAGAAAGTGACTGTGCATTCACATACATAGAATAAATATTAAATAAATCTTGAATGAAAGAAAGAAGAGAGAAGAGAAGAGAAGAGAAGAGAAGAGGTCTGAGCTGGATGTGATGATACACACCTTTAATCCCAGCACACACATTTAATCCCAGCACTCAGGAGGCAGAGGAAGGTGGATCTCAGAGTTCAAGAATAGCCTAGACTACATAGTGAGTTCCTCGACAAAACTGAAACACTCGTATTTAAAAGCATGAGCCCCTCAACAACGAAAGAGAAAGACAGACAAGATGGTTCCCAGACTGACCTGTAACTCCAGAACCCCAGCAGTCTTCCTACCTCCATCTTCTAGACAGGTGGGCTACAGGGTGAGCCTGGCCCTGCTACACACTCCTGTAGGGTGTTTCAATCTTTTGTTTTAATTGAGAGACAAGGTTTCTCTGTGTAGCCCTGTCTGTCCTAGACCTTCCATAGACCAGGCTGGCCTTGAACTCAGAGATTCCCTCACCTCTGCCTCCCAAGTGCTGGGATTAAAGATGTATGCCACCACTGCCTGCAATCTCGGGTGTTTCCCAACAGGAACAGAAGAACGAAGACTCTCTCAGACCTTAAGAAAACCATTCGGCCTTTGTAAACCTGTTTTCTACCTATAAATTGGGACTGAAGCAAAGATTTAGGATGTTTTATGTAAAACAGTCTACTAGTTGAAATCAATGACTCAAACATCAGGCATCCAGGATTAGAGTGCATAGCTCTGCCCTACAGCTGTACACACTGAGGGTGTATAGTTCAGTGGTAGGGTGTTCATCTGGCATGAGTGGGGGGGGGTCCAATCTCGAGGACCCATAAAAAAGGGAGCTTACTAACAACAAAGCAACGGCATCTTCAAATAACTGCCCCAAAGACTGAACCAGTTAGATGTATAAACCCCTTAAAACTGCCTGTCAAGTAGAAAACAAGAAGCATTAGGTGCTACGTTTGTTATTATTATACTGTTACTGCTTGGTAACCATGCAAACAACTACTGAGGTGGGAGAGTGGCAAAGGAACGTAGAAGGTAACAAACCGAGCCCACAGGGAGAGCCAGCAGTTTACATTTCTTAGATGTGTGTTCCACCTGCCCGTTTCTCGGTGACTTCTCACCACCTTCAACACACACCACCTCATCTTTAGACAGTTCAACTATTTCTCCTACCCAAGGAATCCTCACCTTGTGTTTCAATCCACTGGCTTTAGTTTTGCTAGCTGCCTTATTTGTGTGTTTCGGAGGAGGAGGTTATTTTTGATTTTTTTGAGACAGCCCTTCATCTAATCCAGGCTGCCCTCCAACTCCTTGACTGAGGCAGAGATTTTCTGCCTCAACTTCCCAAGAGCTGGGTTTTGTCTCCTGCCCTTCAATAGTAGCGCTCCACTCTGGGCGCAAGACAACACTGTGTGGACCGCTCTGCCATCAGCCTGGCTCTCCCTCTCACCTGTCCCACCGGGTGTTTTCTGCCTCTCTCACTAGACACTGTTCCTACAGCAGAGAGATTATATCCTATTTGTCGCTATAAACTGGCTCCTGTTAAACTCCTCAGTGCATCCTGGCCCGGAATATCAGGCTCTTCCAAGAGTTCATTTCTCGTGGATCAAGGATGCGATGGCTCCCTTACTCATTATTTTCTTGTTTAATTCCATTCTGCATTTTCCCACCTAGAGAGTCTCAGCTTTGGTCCAGCCTTTTCTATTTCTCTCCTACCCAGCAACGTCCCTGGGTTTCATCCAGGACCCACCCCTTCCTTCCAGTCCAAGCCAGTTTTTACACAGAGACTACATTTGCATTTCCCTCTGGTTCCCCTAACCATCCCGCAGAAGTCGGCCTGACCCAGGACACGCCCATGCCCCACCTTGCTCGTAGAAATCCGAGCAGAAGCCACTCAGTCTCGGGTCCTCGTCTTCCCTAGCGCGAATGCGAGTATTCAGGGACAGACCAAAAGTAAAATCAAGCTATCTGGATCCGTACCGAGAATTCGGACCGGACGTCAGGGTCGCTACTCGCGACCTCGGGCCGTCTCCGGGCAGCAGCGCAGACGAAGAGGACAGGGTCCGGACCCTACAGACACCAGTCCAGGCCTGTGCTTCCCCTAGTCTGAACGGCGCGCGGACCGGAAGTTTTGCTCGGCCGGAGGGCGGAACCGGAAGGAACCATCCACGCCCATGGAGGGTGCTAGCCAGACTCGGCTCGACCCATCCCAATACCGCTGCAACAACAGCATCGGGAAGCTCCCACATGTTAAATACTATACAATGATGCCACGTAACTTTAATGGCATGATTATTTTTTCTTGTTTGTCCTTCGGTCCTTAGACTCGCTAAGAGGAACACCCCTCGTTTGGACGAGTCCATTCACTCCCACCACCGAGAGCGTTGTTTGGGTTAGGACAACTCACTTCCGCCATAGAGACGAGAGGGACAGAGGGGACAGATGGACTCTGCGCTGCCCCTGGTGGCCGGGCGCGGTCACCGTCAGAGAGCCCTCCTCTGCGACCTATTGTGGCCCCTGGCTTGGTGCTGACAGCCTTAAGACACGGGGATTCCAAGATCAAGGCCTTAGCACCTGAGCTGTGCCCGGAGAGATGAGCGCACGCCGGTGTGCTGCAGGATGCCGAATCTGTGCAAGCCCAAAGTGCACAACAGTTGGGCTCACAGACCCCACAGGAAGATTTTGAAAAGGGAAGAGCTTAATCTCTCTAAGTTATCTTCATACAGAAGCACTACCTGATGTTGTATCATGACCGAGCAGGTGACAGCCTTGTCTTCAACGATTAAGCGGTTGCTTCTCTGACATTACTTATCCTTTCCGGATCCCCTTATAAACGGGGAGCTGCTGTGAGGGATCACAAGCGATACCTTTGTGATCTATAAGGGGTCCTATAAATATGAATTAAGTGTTCCTGCTGTATAATTTCTCGGAGCGTTTTTAGTTGTCTATGTTGTTGATAAGCCCCAGAGCCCACAGATTTGGTCAGTTGCTTTTAGCTCCTAAAGAGCACGCACATCCCTAACTTCCAACAGGGGGCACTCCTGAGTTGTTTAACGTGAGTGTTAATATGCTCGGTTTCCAAATACCATCTCCAAAGCGGTGAATGTCTTGTATCTCGCAATCCTACAAGATGGATGGGAATTTGACAATAAGAGAAGTTAAGTCACTTACTTAGATAGATTACTAAGTAAATAACAGAACCTCGAGTTCAAACCAGTACATTTTACCAATACAGGAACTTACCTGCCTGGCTTCTCCTGTACAACCACCACACACTCTACCATTCTTTAACACATCTCACCCACAGGCAGGAGTGTGTCCGATGTACAGCACTTACTGTATAGAAGGAAACCTCCTTGGTTCATAGTATGTTTGCCAACTTCCCACGATGTCAATTTCAAGCCACAGGACACTGCTGAATTCAGGATCTAAAATGGATAAAGAATTGATTACTGATTGATCAAAAGGAGCACAATGGGCTCCTGAGAGTTAAAACCAAGGGGGTGGGGTGTCAAACCTAGGGCCGTGTGCATGCTCGGTGGATTCTCTCCCACTAAGCTACAACTTTAGCCCACACTCTGACTCGAGCTCTTTGCTAGCACTAACCTAAGGACACCATTCAGCCTTGGTAGCCGTCATGCCAGCGCTTCAAAGGCACAACAGTGCTGACTTAGCCACAACTGTGCCTTTCACTTGAGATAAAATGTTACTCAGCAGCCCCAGTTACAGGTAATGAAACTGAGGCTCAGTGGTGCGCAGTACTTTACTGTAATGGCTAACTGTATGCGACACCCCCAACTTGCCTGGAAGACCCCCAGACACCTGTCAGATAATGCACTGAAAGTGTTTCTGGGAGAGCAATACTGAAAGTGGTAAACTCAATGAAGTAGGTGGTCCTCCCAGAGTGGTGGACACCGTCTACTCACATTCACCTCTGCTAGAACACACAGGTTCAGTCCCCTGTGAGGGGCATTCTTTACTGCTTTAGGGCAGGGGCATTGTCCTTTCTCCAGTCTCTGGACTGAAGCACTCAGACTCAACCTAACCCTTCAGCTCTCCTGGCTCTCATACTGCTGACACCAGTTCGTGGGCTGTCTCTATAATGATGTAAACTATCCCATGTAATAAATATGTCATCCCATGTATGTGTCTGTGTCCATGTAGCCCACTGGTTCTGGGTCCCAGCACGGACACTTGCCAGGGCCACGAAACTGCTCTTGCTTCGTTCTACGGATGTTTTTACTCACTTTATTGTTACTTCATTGTTGTTGCTATTTTTAAAGATTTATTTTATATGTGAGTACACTGTAGCTGCAGACACATCAGAAGAGGGCGTCAGATCCCATTACAGATGGCTGTGAGCCACCATGTGGTTGCTGGGATTTGAACTCAGGACCTCTGGAAGAGCAGTCAGTGCTCTTAACCACTGAGCCACCTCTCCAGCCCCCATTGTTGTTGTTGTTGTTGTTGTTGTTGCTAGTGTGCTGGTGATTTTGAGAGAGCCTCTCTCCAGGGCTGGCTTCTGTTTCTTAATCCCCCAATCTCCAGCTCTCTTCTTCCTGCTCCACAATCCATTCTCCCTGAGTAGCCTCCTCTGCCTGCCATTGAGGCTGAGTCCTTTTATCTCTCTGGCTCTAAATGCTGGCCAAGTCTTGCCTTCTCAAACCCTCCTGATTCCTTCCGGGGCGCCTCAAACCTTGGGTCCTATCCTTCTCTGATTATTCCAGCCTTATCCAAAACAAACAAACAAATAAACAAACAAGTGGTTTTGTGTGGCATGAGTTCTCCGATCCTCCACCCTGACCTCTAATGATCAAGATACAGTTGTTTAATCAGGACTCATGGCTGTAATTTCTGCCACTCAAAGCCACCCTGAGATACAGAGTGAGTTCAAGGCCAGCCTGAGTAACAAGAGACATGTGTGTCAAAATTAGTAGCATAAAAGGGTCTGGAGAGATGGCTCAGTGGTTAAGAGGACTGGCTGCTCTTTCAGAAGGCCTGGATTCAATTCTCAGCAACCATATGGTGGCTCACAACTCCGGGTCCAGGGGATCCAATGGCCTCTTCTGGCCTCTAAGGGCACTAGGTACCATATACAGATGCTGCAAATACATACTTCTAGGCAAAAAAAAAAAAGAATTATATGCAGAAAATAAAAAGAAAGAAAAATTTTAAAAGCATAGCAAAAAAGAGTTCTGGGAATATTGCTCAATGTGCAGTATCAGCCCCAAGAGACACCACACAGAACAGAGTAGCAATTCTAGCTCTCTGGGAATGCCGAGGCTTGCTGACAACAGAGATGGGCCGGGAGACACACCTGGCCAAGAAGCCTCAAGAAATGGTCTGAAAGAGCCAGACAGTGGCTCATGCCTTTAATCCCAGCACTTGGGAGGCAGAGGCAGGAGGATTTCTGAGTTCGAGGCCAGCCTGGTCTACAAAGTGAGTTCCAGGACAGCCAGGGCTACACAGAGAAACCCTGTCTCGAAAAACCAAAAAAAAAAAAAAAGAAAGAAAGAAATGGTCTGAAAGAGCCAGGCAGTGGCTCAAGCCTTTAATCCCAGCCCTTGGGAGGCAGAGGCAGGTGGATTTCTGAGTTCGAGGCCAGCCTGGTCTACAGAGTGAGTTCTGGGACAGCCAGGGCTACACAGAGAAACCCTGTCTCAAATAACCAGAAAGAAAGAAAGAAAGAAAGAAAGAAAGAAAGAAAGAAAGAAAGAAAGAAAGAAAGAAAGAAAGAGGAAAAAGAAATGGTCTGAAGATTGTAGATATGCTTCAGTGCACGCAAAATAAAATAAGTCTTTGAAAGTCAGAAGAAAAATAAGTGTTTTGGAAAAAGTTGCATCAGGAGTGAGGAGGGCAGCTACTGCTGTCATCCTCAGAAGTAAAGAGTAAGGCAGGTCTGGTAGTACAGTCCTGTAATCCAGCCTTGTGAGCCTGAGGACCAAAAATTCAAGGCTAGCCTGGGCGACAGAGTAAGTATGAGGCCAGCCTGGACCATGTGGCAAGAAAGACCCTGTCTCAAAAACAAAAGAAAACGAGAGACCCAATATCGTTAAGAGAAGTAGTGAGTCACATTCTCAGAAAGGTGGGAAGTGACTAGACGTGAGAAGAAAAGCCAGCCCCACTGCAGAGAACACAGGACAGCAACTCGAGCAGCTGGGCAGCGAGGGAAGAATGCCAGGAAGCCATGAGCTACCAAGTTTTCTGGAGAAGGGGGCGAAGAGACTGGCAGATCAGACTTCTCAGTCCTGTGTCTCCTCAGCCAGGCAGCCAGGCTGCTGACTAGGGTGCTATCACGCTGCTGCAAAGGTCTTGGGAGGGACCTTGAAGACCAACCCAAGTCCTTGGAAGCAGGCAGCTGGCGTTGCCTGATGAATGTGGCCTCGGATGGCCCCGCCTCATCCTGGGGTGTACCCAGGGGGAGTGCTGAGCCCTGAAGCTGGCCCCTGAAGGCCACTCCAGCTGCTGCAGAGCTGACCCTAGTGGCGTCACAGGGCGTGACTCAAGCCCCTGCAACAACTCTGATTGGGACTGACGTCAGGCTGGGGGCTCCTGACGGTGGTCAGCCTTGCAGGATAGCCAGAACCCTGTCTGCTGACCCTCTAGCTAGGCCACGGGGTGCAAAGGAGAACAGCTGTCCCCTTCTGACATCTGTCCCTTGGGATCCAAGGCAAGGATTCCTCCACCTCCCACCCTTTCTGAGATGTCACTCCCCACCTCCGCCCTCTGTGGCAGACAAAGCGACTGAGCAGAGGAGAAAGTGGAGAGTCATGTGGAGAGGGTAGCAGAGATGGTAACAAACTTGCCAGCCTGGTCAGGCTGTGTGCTTGTGTCTGCTGTCTGACCTCAGGACTGCAGGGGGTCTGCTTTTCTTGAGTTTCAAGTGTTGTGTGTCCTTTCACTGTAAAGGCCTATATATCTGGCCAAGTGGGGTGTGAGTGGGGCTTTATTTCTGTGTGTCTGTCCCTTGGGTGCGGGATTATCCTTCCTCCCTGAAAATGCCGTGCATTTGTCTCTTCGAGAGCACGCATCGATCACTCCTGGGGAAGGAGTCTAGCGACCATCTTTGAGAAAAAGCCTAGGATTCGGGTTGGGGTCTACACCTCTCCTTGGGGACCGTTGTTCTGGTCCTGGTTTCATGCTAAACAGGAACAATCTATCTTTATGGGATTCCAGCTCCTTGAAACACTGGGAAAAGATCCAGGTTTCCTGCTTGGTTACCCCCCAAGGCTGCTCTCCTTGGGGGACCCAGGCTGGATGAGCAGGGTCAGTTAGCACCAGGCCTGCCTGGCTTGCAGCTGGGCACCGCTCCCTGCTAACACAGCATGTACCAACGAGGACAGCCCCCCCCCCCAGCACCCTCCCCTGACTGGCTCAGCTGCCACCTCCAACCCCAGCAGCCACAGAGGGCCTGATTTATGGTCATGAGTGGAGGAAGACATTGCCAGTGTCTGGGTCAGACCTTGAAGAGACCTCAAGTGCCCCCACCCCCCCCCACCCCCAGTCTGCCAGGTTCAGGGCCCAACAAGACAATAAGGGAGCCAGAGTGGTGAGGAAGATGAGCAGATGAGAGTCTAGGGGAGGCAGGCTTAAGGCAGAGGCCAAGGCCAAGGGGTCCGGGGGGAACCCCTGGAATGCAGGGTCAGGCTGGAATCCAGCTTCGGTGCCTGGAATGGGCCTCTTGCTCTCAGAAAAAAAAAAACAGCAAAGAACCTTTTTTTTCCTCACCTGGCTCTGAAGTTTCAAATCCTGCTAGCCCTCAAGGCCTTCACCAGATAGCCCCCCCCCCCAAACTTGGGACTAGGGAAAGGCATAGGCAGAATCCTGAGAGCCTGCACTTAGCACAGGGCTAGAGACAGCCTGGAGGGTGAAGACAGGTTCCTCTGAAGGGAAGAATCGCTGCGAGCTGAGCTATGGGGCAGTAAGACCAAGCCTGGACATAGATGGAAACCAAGCAGGCAGGAGGCTTGCCCGCCGTCCTCACACTCTGAGAAAGTCCGTCAGTCCTGGGC